>PVLD010001585.1:10125-195343 GCA_004027595.1 Dinomys branickii | reverse complement strand
TGTCTGTATATGGGTCCATACATCTACAATTCGAAGATATCAATGGATAAAGCAACAACTACTGTTGAGACCATATCACCTTGTCTATAGATTAGTTGTGATTGTACTATTTTCTATGATAATGGGTGTCTGTTTGTCAATATGTTTTTGTACTTTTATGTTTCTAAAATAAAAAAAATAAAAAAAAATAAAAAAAAAAAATGCTATCTAGTATTCCTAAGCACAAGAAAATTGAGTTGTTCCTTAGAGAAAATACCAGGTTATAAAAGCTTCCTATCACAATGCTGATGGCCATGAAGACAATGTCAATTAATCAACAATATATATTAATGAAAGTCTAAACAGAAACACACATAAAACAAGGTTATGTATTATCAGTTGATAAGACGTGGCCAGAGGCTTGAAGGAGCCTCACCCTGTGTTTCTCTCAGAAGCAATAGTTCAGTACGCACCAACTCAGGGTTCACAGTGACTTTACTGGACATAACTGTGGACAATGAAAATCAACAATACTTTCTATTTCCAGAAAGTATACATTTTAAAAAATACATTTTTCTTTTCCCAAAATTCATGCAGATCTGTTCATTTTTTTTAAAAAGCTTACGCTTGAAGTTCCAGAAACATGTTAAGAATTCTGTGCAGAAAGATACTCATTCCTAACGTACTAATGAAATAATCATTTTATACTTCCTTTAAGCTACAGACTATTATTTCATAAAGCTGCTTTGATGAGCGATGTACAGATATAAAACACAATATACTGTTAAATACCTCGAGTGTCATCTTCCTTAAGCTTCAATTTTGATAAATTAGCATCTGATCTTCGTAGAACCACACCCAGCCCAGCTTCCAGCTCACTCAAAAGATTCTGAAGTTTGGGATCAAAGTTTCTACTCCATTCCTGATCCTAAATAAAAACAAGAGCAACCACCGGTCAGAGTGTGACCAATCACATCGGCTTTCAAAGGCACTGTCTAAAGAACTAAGGCAACATACCCCTGTTTTGCTTAAAGCTGCACAACCTCTATTTCATAAGGATGAAAAGACCTCAACAGGTAAAACTTTATAAAGATCACTTACTAAGCAATGTAAGAGCCAATGTGAACTGCGCTGTACACACCTTTCTCAATGACTCTGCTCATCAATACAGCTTACTTCAGAACTAGAAATTGAGAAATGTTGTATGGGGCCTAATTCAATCCCCAGCATCAAAAAATAAAAACTTCTGGGTGGGCGAGCCCACACCCATCATCCCAGCTACTGGGAAACTGTTTGAGACAGAGAAATCAGTGAGTAAGCCAGCCTGGGTAACTCAGTGAGAGCCTATCTCAAAATCTAAAAGGGGTTAGGACTGTTCAACAGTTCACTGTGAAAGTCCTGGTTTCAATACCCAATAACAACAACAAAGAATGATAATTGAATACAAAAGTACAACACTCATTACCTATGCACTTATGTAAATATTTATTCAAATACTTACATAAATATGCAGCTACTTACCCACCTTTAACAACATTGGTGCAAATACTTGCCGAACTGCTTGGTAAAGGGAATTAATAGGCGACTCTAGCATTGATGAAACAAGAATGTTACTATGTAGATTCTCATCCGTAATCACTTCAGGCCGCAACTTGAAAAACACCAGCACTTTGTCTTTTGTATCACCAAACTCAATCTAAAGTGATAAATGATTTTTTTAATGTTATTTCCATAAAATTTAATATTTAAAAAATGTGGCTCTGCAACATGGTATCATTGTCATTATACTTCCCTGGAAAATATAGTTATTGTTAAAATAAATATAAAAAAGCTAGTATATCTCTGTTCTTTAAGAATACCTGGGTTTAAAAATGGAGCTCCCGCTCCTGTGTGGTTATATCATAAAGCTATTTTAAAAAGTGATTTTCTGAGCATTACCTACTATACATTGTTGACATACACTACTTTTCCATTCCAGTGTAACTCAGAAACACCAGGTATCAAGGGTGGATGCCTCGGGTACACAGTGATGAGCAGCACACTTCTCTACAACCCTGAGAAAGTCTGTGCCCAGGATGTTAATTACACTGTCACGTGGAAAGGGCACTTTAAAGGACGCTTTTTAAATTTTATATGTGTACACTGTAATATATTAATTACATAAATTTTTATATATGTTCAAAACACCAAAATGCAACTAAATTGTCTATCACCTGAAATTACCTTCACCTTAACCAAAAATTTTTCCATATGGTTGGAACATCAAAATTTTACTAAATTGTCACATAACTTAAAATTGTAATCAGATGAACTCAATTGGAATTACAAAGGTGATCTCGTTTGAAAATAGATCAGGTCATAGTAATGAGTTCATTAGCCAAAAAACATAGGTACTGCTCAAAAAAATTCTGCCTTATATATTACATTTTCAGCTATTCTAATTTCTTCTTCCAATCTATACACAAGCCTATAAACTAAAAAGGATTCAAACAAGGTTACTACTGTATGTCACACCACAGATAAGTTTCACACTCTTGCTTTTAACCTAATTATTTCCATTTTTATTAGCATCTCTTAGTGATACACAGTGATTACATTGTGCTTAAGGGTTTGACACATATACCTATCACATCCTTATGATCCTTACTCCCCTAGCCCCCCCTTGCCCCAGATCCCTTTCCCATCGCTATGGAGTCTGCCTCCCTTTTTAACATAGCTCTTTTAATTCACTCTCTCAATTATTTATATTTTGGTTCTTTCATATGAGAGAAACCATGCGATATTTAACCTTCTGTGACTAACTTATTTCACCTAATATTATGGTCTCAAGATCCATCCACTTTCCTACCAAATTATAGCAATTTTAGCCACTGGGGCTGGATCTACTCTGTGTTGATAATATTTCTCGCTGGGCATGGTGGCGCAAGCCTATAATCCCAGCACTCGGGAGGCTGAGGCAGGAGGATTGCTGCAAGTTTGAGATCAGCCTGGGCTACAAAGTGAGCTCAAGGCCAGCCTGAAATGCATAGCAAGACCCTGTCTCAAAAAAAAAATTCTCATAACACATAAAAATTATATGAAATTCAAATATCAATCAATATCCATAAAGTTTTATTAGAACACAGCCATGCTTTCACTTACATGGCTTATTACATAGTTTATTACATAATTGCTTTTCCACTACAGTGACAGTTGTAGTTGCCACAAAAGCCTCTGGCCTGCAAAGCCTCAAATACTATCTTGCCCGTTATGGAACGTTTGCTAAGCCTAGTCCTAAAGTATAAAGCAGACCACATCTTTGTTTTGATTAAGATCACCGCTGGCTTCCTATTTGAATCTAAATGATACCCAAGGTCTTGCATGATTAGCATGTACCTTGCTCTCCCCGCTAATATTCCACACTGCCCTTCACACGTTAAACCTGCGCAATCCCCTGGACTTTGTTCCTGCCTTGAAACCAAGTTGAGGCCCAGCTCAGGAGTGAGGTACTTAACGTTTCTTTGCCTTCTAACACTCTTCACCCAGATTATATCTCGACCTACCACTCATCATTCAAATAGCACTTCAAAGTCACTATTCCAGAGTGGCATTCCCTTCCACCCTACCTTAACTGCAGTTCCCACCGCTGTATTATTTTTTTCTTAACATCACTTATCAGTTCTAAAAATCATCTTACATTACATCTTTGTGTTTAGCCCATCTTTGCACCTTCCAGTGTTTCCCCTTGCTGATGCAGGCTCTAATGTGTTCACGACTTTATCCCTAACACCTAGGACAGCTTCAGACCCAGAGCATGTACCTAATAAATACACGTTGACTCACCTTAAATCATGCTGATTTTTCCCTTATTCTCACTGCACGGTATTTGGACTTTAAGTGGCATTTACAACAGTATGACCTAACCTTACAATTTTGCATATGTGTCAACAAATCACTGGAGCAAAGCTCTAGAAGGCAGACGCAGGGAGCCCTGTGCTGAATGAAAGAAGTGAAATTGGTATCACTTCCGATGTAACGTGCGTGCCCTTGCTTTCCTTAGCCACACAATGGGGAGTAAAACTTCTCAGTCTCACAGTGTTGTGGATATTTAGTAAATTAGTGCACCTAAAGTGCTCAGAATGACCTGTGGCGGAAGTAAAATGAAAATAAAGGCTAGTTACATTCTATTCTCTTATATCTTTGTAAACCCAACAGATTTGGCATTGTCTTGCATCTATATTGGGTCCAAATTAAATATTTATGAATACAACAAAATTAAGTCAAAGGGGGAAAAAAGATTCACAATGAATGGGGTGAATTTCAATCACCCTACCAAAAACCACAGAAGGTGCAAGTCTTCTAGTCTGAGAGATGGGGGTGAGCACAAGGAGAAGCCCAAAATGTCTGAGATTCAATTTTCATCTACTTTCGGTCCCTTCCAGCACGGTAGGCAATTTTACTGTATGACTTACTTGGAAATTAGCATATACTGGCCATGAGTCCTGATGGAAAATGTAACATTTTAGAACAATCCTGCCAGTGGAGGAAGCAGTACAATAAGCAAATCAATGAATCACATGCTGCACATCAAACACGAACTCAAATTTTATCTTGGAATATATCAAATCATTTCCTGAAGACTTGATTTCCTAACTAATTTCTCTCTCGGGCAGTATTAAAACGGGTGCACAGCCCCAAAACGATACACTAGAATTTACTTCAAAACGTAACAGCTATAGGAGGTGAAAAATTAGATGTTTTCCTTTTAGTTTATAAAACATCTCTAGTCTTCTTTTAAAAATCAGAAGAGTTGCGCCCGTGGCATACCTGTAGTCCCAACTACCCGGTAAACTGAGGCAGAGTAGCTCAGGCACAGGAATTCGAGGCCAACACGGGCGACTTTGCAAGACTTTGTTTTACAAAAAAAAAAAAAAAAAAAAAAGTCCGGGTGGGTGGGACGCAAGCACGGAAAACAAGCTAAGGCGGCTGAGGAAACACCAGGGAGGCGGAGACCACCCTAGGCTCCGGAAGAGGGTCGAGGATCTTGGGAGCCTCGGTAGCGGCCGGCCGGCCGGCCCTCGGGGCGGCCCGGGGAGACCGAGGCGGGTCCGGCAGGGGTGGGGACAGACCAAGGCGGGTCTTTAGGGATGGAAGGAACCCTACCGTGTTGGAAAAGTAGAGTCCGGCGTCCGATCGCTGCACCCTGAGCAGCATCTGGTTCCCATCATCCAAGAAGTTGTTGATTTCAACACAGTTGTGCAGCAGCGGCTGGTCCCAGGCTTCCGACCCCAGTCCGAAGTAATTCTGCGTGGTGGTGAAGATGAAGAGCTTCCGAACGTCTCCGGTCCAGCCCGCCATGATTTCAATGAAGGAGAGAAAGCGGGGTGATGGGCAACCGGGAACAGAACAAGGTTACACTCTCGTAGAAAGCGAAGGTGAGACAGCACAGCTCTGCTCTAACTGCGAGCAGGCCTGCAGGGCCTCGGAGCTTCGCGGTTGCCAAGGGCAATCGCTATGGCAACAGAGCGCTACTTTGGCCCGCTGGTGGCGCCGGCGGACTTCGTTGTGTTGCGCGTGCGCACGCAAAGCTCAGTCAGCGATCGATCACCTCGGAGCTCTTTAGCTGGTCCCCGCAATCTTCGATTGTAAAAGATTTGAGCAAGTTTGTATTGACAAAAAAAATATTTTATTCTTCTTACTGATTTTTTACGATGCATAATCAGAAGGGATAGTCATCAAGGGCCAAACCTGGATTTATAAGCACTGCTGGATGTTAGCACACCTCTTCTGCACTACCCCTTAGCAAACCACTGCCAGCACCAAGGTTACCTATCTGTAGAACAGAGAACCTCACAACCAAGGCCATAATGAGGATTTTAAAAGACTACTATTTAAAAATTGCTTTATAGAGAGGCTAGTAAAAAAGTTCAAAACATTGGTTAGTTTACTTTCATAATCCCTCTCTTTTCTATGCCAGTTAATTTCTCTTTTGATTTTTTAAATATTAATTTCAGAAAAAAATACACAATCATTACCTGAACACAACCATATATGTAAAATAGCCAAAATATACAATGAAAGTTGTTAGTTTAATAACAAGGACAAATACTGAACACAGAAGTAAAGGCAAGCTTCATCATTTTCCTCCGCATGGCATCACTGGTTGTAATCAACTACACTGCTAGTCGTTTATTCCAGTATGCATCACAGACTATGTAAATTCAATAATTCTCTTCAAAAAGCAGCTAGTACTTACTACTACATGGTAAGGACTGAGTCAGGAACTAGGAACACAGTATCTCCCCTTTACAGAATTTGGGTCTAGTCATTCGTCACATCAGAACTGACTTGACTAAACAGGCACAGAGTTTTTAAATTCGCACTCAATAATCAAAACTTTCTCCTAACACTATATTATTTTACAGTTAGAAGAGTGTCTCTTTTCTCTCGTAAATATCTTCAGATTCAGTAGCGGGAACAAAAGGAAGCTGAACTGTTCTCAGTTATCAAGATAAGTAAATTAAACTTCTCATGACATATCGAAGAGGTGGGACATGGGAGTCTGGCCATTGGGTGGAGAAAAGTCCAATCAGATGAGATGCTAGATACTGGTATTATAGGCAGGCAAGATGAGAAAAGGATTGGTCCTTGAGAGAGTCAGTGCAAAAGATGAGACACACCAAGGTAGTGGCCGGCAGTGCATCTGAAGAGGGCCGGCCTCAAGATGGCCAGGCCTGCAAGTCTCTCTAGAGGTAAACAGTAACTGCGGATTATGCTGTGATTAGCACCACCTGGTCCAGTAAGCCCTAGAAGGCACCAGACGCACAGGTCCACAAACAGAATATTTGGGCCCAGATTCCCATCCCTTTCCAAGGATGCTTTTGTGCTTTCTGCCTTGTTACATGCCTCATTTCCCTACTGGATCAATATTAGCTAAGCAACTGTACATGGAACCATATAGGTTTATTATAGTTTGACCAGCCTTGTATCCACATTGTGATTTTGCTGGATAAAATACTCTTAACAAAGAGTCTCGGAGGCCACCCACTCAGGACCCTTCCTGGAAATCAGAAGCTATTCTTAGGTTTTATAAAACTCTCCTAAATTTCTCCCTTGGTTCATGACTTCATTCCTTGATGTTGTGAAACTCAACCCATCTGACATGTAACAGGTTGAGAAATACTTTCCTCATTGGGAATTATTTTCCCATCACATCGATAAGAAAAAGAAAAGATGATAGATAGGTGGATGATACATAGCTAGGTAGATAGTAGATAGATACTGAGTAGAAAGAAAGGATTTTGAGAGCAAAAAGGGCTGTTATAAATACAGATCTTTTTGTTCTGCAGTGGACATTATGATCCTTGCAAAGCCTTCAGGGAAGTCTCCACTCCCCACAAGTCCTTGATCTGAGTGAGTTGTAGCCTGTTGAACGTTTGTGTGAAAGGGCTGGATTCAATGTCCACGGCAATATGGTGAATAACAAAGCAACACAAACAGGAACATGAGTCTGGAGAGCAGGTAAGATCATGACCCTGTCATTCTCCCAGTAATTCTTGGAATTCGTTAACAGGCTATGAAATGTGAATGGTTGAATCAAGTTTGACTCAGATCTCAAGAAACATGCAAGTGTCATTTCACGTGAAAATAGACCTTTTATACACCTTTTTCACTGCTGTGAAGAACTAAGCCTATAGTAGAAAATAAGACAGATAAGAACACTACACTTAAGAATTTTACAATAAAGGAGAAAAATCTCAGAGATTAGTAATATAGCCAAGGCCACACAGATGTAATACAGCCAAGATGCGTACCAAATATGATTGTACTATACACGATGGTAGACAGACACTCACCAAAACCTGTTTTTTTTTCTTTCCATAACTAAGAAATGGCTACTAACCAGTATGATCATTCTCAGCAACGAAATGTGAGCAGAAATAATATATGCCACTTTTAAGGCAAGGGTTTAAAAAACGAGCATACCTTTAGACTTTCTGCCAACTGGACATAGATAACAAAACAAGAAATGGAAAACCATTTTCAAAAGATCCTGGATTCCTGAATCATGATGTGCATTGTTAAACAAACAAGAAAAAACCTTTGTGATGTTTCAAACATTTTTACATTAAACATACGAATGTTTTTTTACAGTAATTAAGGTTTCTCTAATCAAAAGAATAATAGATGCCCTTAGTGTCATGCTGTATAAAAACTTTTTAGTGTAAGCCATTGCAACACAACACATTGACTGGTAGGTGGCATGAACTGGAAAACAAGAGGGAAGAAAACCTTTCTGAGCCATTTTTTAAAATTTTGTTCTATTCTGATATTTCCCAAGCTTTTGGCTATCAGACTTGTTTTTGCCTTAAAAAAATATTTGACCGGAAAAAGATGTCTCCGTAGGTTATTTCTGTCAAAATTTACTACATTAGAAATCATACCAGGCGGAGCATGCTGCCACACACCTACAATGCCAGAACTCTGGTAGGCTGAGGCAGGAAGATCACAAGTTTAAGCCCACCCTAGGCAAGTCAGGGACTTAGTGAGACCCTGTCTCAAAATAAAATAATAACAATAACAGTAATAATGATAATAAGCTGGAGATATAACTCTGCACAAAGAAAAAAATTTAAAAACTGAAACTTTAGAACCATTTATTAATCTAAATATAAGAATAAACTCATTATTGACAACATATTTTATCAAAATATATTTCTTGAAGCAAAAACATTTTTGGTGAAAGAATGGCTTCGTTTCAGATATCTGCGAATCCCTTTCGCATCTGGGTTAGTAGGAGACGCTCCGACCCTGTTTCTGCACTCCATCGCTTGCAACGCAATGCTGGGGCTGCAGCGCATGGAGAAATGCCAGCCTCACACAGGCAGTTAGAAAATGCAGAACTGCAAGAGCCTTTCCACATTAACTGTGAACATCCTGAAAAAAAAAAAAAAAAAGTCCATTTTAAAAGACGATGCTCTGCCCGCTCAGATCGCACCCTGCTGCCGCCGCCTCCTCCCGCCGGCTACGCTTTGATGCGTTGATGTGATAAAGGAGCGGTCAGAGCCCACCCCTCTCCCTCGTCCTTGTCCTGGGTTTGAGGTCCTAGCTGACCGAGGCTGAGCGTGAGGCCAAAGTTACAAACTTGTCCACTTTGTCACTGTTTGAGCTCCCGCCACAAACTCTATCCAAACTTCCCTAACACTTGTAACACTTCCTCCGGGCCCGACTGGGCGGGCCAAATACAAGCACGAACTGGCTTTGTCTTCTCCCGGGCACGCTTGGCTCGTCTTCCGAGAAAGTCTGGGGCCCTGCTTTTCCTAACACTCCGTCTGCCTCCAAATGTCCCTGAAGGCCGGCTGCGCTGGGCGCGCTGCGGGACCCCGGAGCCCCCTGGGCCGGGTCTCGGCCGGACTCCAGCGCAGCCGTCGCGCCCCGCGACCGCGCACGCAGTTTCGGCCGGGCGGGGCAGGAAGCTGGCGGGGGCAGCAGGCAGGAGCCGTGGGGCGGGGGCTGCTCGCTCCTGGGGATCAAAGGATCGGATGGGAAGGCGGTGGCTTCCTGGGCGTCCGGGCGTGGCGCCCCCCGCGGCTCTTCTAGGAGGCGGCGGGTGAGATGCAGGTTCACAGATACGCGGATTGAGGGCTGGGGCTGAGCTCTGGATCAGGGCGCTTTGCCCGGCGTGTGTTCATCTCTAGTAAGCGGAGCGGGCAGAAATCCAGCCGTACTTCTCTCTCCCCTTGTGAGGAAAAACGAAGTAGGATCAGGGTGACGACAGAAATACATTTCGCACCAGAAGGGCCAAGAAGTGTTAAACATGGGGAAGCAACATGCATTCACACGCATTACCCTGCCATTTACACTGCCATTTAGCTTTGCTGTTAAAATTGGCTTTAAAATTGTTGTCGAGATGGTGGAATTTGAACACTGATGAGCACTGAGCATTTTAGAGTTTCTTTCAAGGAGGTCACAGAACACTTTATTCAGGGGATGGAAAATTAGGGACCAATATCAGGATCTGTTTAACTGGTTTTATTTTTTTTGTTTTGTTTTTGTCTTTTTGAGACAGGGTCTCGCCTTGTAGTTCAGACTGGCCTTGAGCTTACTTTGTAGCCCAGGCTGGTCTCGAACTCGCAATGATCCTCCTGCCTCAGCCTTCCGAGTGCTGGGATTACAGGCATGTGCCACCATGCCCGGCTATTTATTTTTATAGCCTGGTGTGGTAGCCAAGTCTGAAATCCCAGCAGTCTGGGAAACTAAGGAGTAGAATCTCTAAGTTCCAGCCCAGCCCAGCCCAGGTGATTTAGGTACTTACACTACGACAAGCAGAAACACTGATATGACACCCAGGATTTGGAGGCAGATTTATTTTATGTCAACTGGCACTGATCAGCATCATTCCCAAAATATCAGGCCCTGATCTCTGGTGGTCTGGGATTTACATAGGGTAAGCAAGCAGGAAGTACAGAGGCAAAATGGCTTGTCAATTGGGGATTGGTTCTTAAAATATGCATCACAGCAACCAGCTATGCATCACAGTGACCAGTCGTTTTTAAGAAACAAAAGTAACAGGAACTGTAACCGGAATTATTACCTGGGCAACTAACAAAATGAAGTATACTGGCTGGGGGCGGGGCATCTTCTGCTACATTTTCCTCCTTTAATTTCCCCAGCAAATCTTTGCTGAGCATGTTATTTATGATCTTTCCAGAGACAAGGCCCAACTAGAAGCAATAGCATTAGGGTTGTCAGCGATCCTCGGACAGACCCTAGCCAAGGTCCCCAATACTATCTTATTTCAGAGTTTTTCCTTAAGTTGCTTTTAGGAAGAGACACAATTTAAGCCTCTCTGTTCTATAACATTATTTTGGCAAGTGCGTGAAGGAGTTAATCTGAGTTTCCAGTGTGCCTTGGATGTTTATCAAATCTTGCTCAAGTATTTGATTAATTGTCCATAGAGCTGAGAGGTATGGAGCCATCCTGTGTAGGGTACCCTCAAGCTTCAGCCACGCGTGGGCTGGTCAGCATCCAGAGGGGCCAGCAGGGCTTTCAGGGCATCATCTCCTTACAGTGAGCCTCGGAAGAGCTGTCCAGGTAAACTCTTTAGCAATCACCTGAATGGACTCTTTTAACTCTGGGATGGTGGATCTAAAGCTGCATTTCTGAAACTTGTCGAGTTAGTTAATATACACCTGAGTTATATGTGTGCAGGAATATCTACAGGTATAGCTGGTCTTTTAGCTAAATTTTTGTGGAACTACTTACAAGCTGTTTCTGTAGGGTTATTTTTTCTTTAACTTTTTTAGGGCTTGTGGCCTGTCATTTTTATTTAATCTTTAATAGCTCTGCCAGTTTTAAGTTATCTCTATTAGAAATGCAGGACCATTATTGCTACCAATGGTCAAAACTAGGCCATATCTAGGGACAGCAGGACCCTACAAACTTCTGTTGTCCTGGCCAGACTGAGTAGGTGCAGACAAGCACTGAGTCATGTCAAGGGAGGTCAGGGCCAGTGGCACAGACACTGAAGCCTGAAGTGGCTGCAGAGGTACTGACACTATCATGTAGCTTTAGCTTGCAGAACAAAGGTTGGGGGCAGGTTTGGCTCTGATCTTCTGGGAGTACCAGCTAAAGTTTTTCTGGCTGGGGTTGATGTTTCAGTAAATTGAAAACTCACTGGGAGCTTAGGCCTCTGGATCGAATTATTTTGTATTGGTGGCAGGTTTCCAAACAGCACCAGGCAGCAGTAGCAGGAGAGCTTTGGCCACAGTAGCTTTTCCAAGGTGACCACAGCATATCCAGTACCACAGGTGGCACCTGGACAGCTAGGTCTTGGCCAAAAGTGAGCTTGTCGGCTTTCTTGATCAGAAGGACAGTGGCTATCATAGTGTGAAGGCAAGGGGGGGAGGCAACCCTTAGGAACTGGATCTCAGTATTTTGTACAGGTAGATCCAAGTAGCGTACTAGGAAGTCCCAGGGGCTGACAGTCTGAGTAAGCATCGTTGTTTTTGTGAACTCAAGGGTCTAGATTTTATAGAAGCTAGTAGCTCCAAGAAATTTGAGGGGTTTTTTCTTGTAAGCAGTTTCTGCCAAATATTATAGAAGAGCTTTTGTGTCTTTCCAGCAGATAGGTTGGGTGTCATTAATCAGAAGTTCAGTGATATTTTGTGCTGGGACACTAGAAAGGTCAGCTGTGAGGGCTTCTCCAAAGAGGGTAAACAAGTTTTTGAACCTCTGGGAGGTTGAGTCCAGGTCAGCTGATTTTGAGTCCAGAATTGGGGTCTTTCCATTTAAAGACAAAATGGGCTGGCTGACAGGAGCCAGATGAAGGCAGAAGAAGGCATTCTTTAGGTCCAGGCAGGTGTACCAGCAGGCTGTGGGTGGCAGAAGACTGAGGTAATGTATTCAAAGGGCAATTGCAGTGACATTGGCAGCTTAGAGGTCTTGAACTGGATTTACAGGCAGGAGAGGTGTATTTTAGCAGTCTGACAGTCTGTTTTACAGTTTTGAAGCTTCATTTCTATTTTCTTGGGGGATCATGGTGGAGCTGGGAGGAACAAAGAAACAGCCTGTCCCAGAACCAAATCTGTTGCTAGGGCCTCTCCAAAAATAGTGGGAGAGTTCCCAAACCCTTGTGGCAATTGAGTAGTAGTCCAAAAAGGGTATATGGGTTGGAAACCATGGAATGCAAGGTGATGGTTGAGTTGTTGATGGCATGGGGATCTTTCTCAAGGTGATTAACAGTCTACCAGGCTGATGTGTGGCTAGATGCCTGTTCCTGTTTTTAATGGCATCTGACAGCAACAATGCTCACAGTGAGGTGGCGTGGTTGATGGCCAGGCCCCAAGTTGAGTCTTTAGTTCTAAAAACCTCTGGAAGGGGAGTTTTTAGAACTCTAGGATTACAGTTTTCTGTCTCAGGCTGATGCAGGCACTATCTTCCTCTCAGGGGGCAGTCAAAGTTAAAAGTGCAGGGTTAAACGAGAGGGTGGTTGGCTGGCTTGGTAGAAAGGAGACAGTCAATTCTAACTTAAAGAGGAGATTTCTTCTCTCGGTATGGGAACTGGCTTATACAATTATAAGCTGCAAGTTTGTTCCTGGCAGAAGGATTGAGAGGCAAGAGTCCCCTAGGCCCTGATGATGGTACTATGGGCTCCCAGTGGCCCAGCTGAAGAAGGGAGCCCAGTTAGGCCTAGTCTGAGCCCTTCAGATCGATGAACGGTTACCCTCTGAATGGGCATTTATTTTATAGTCCTTATATCAGGCTTCTGGGTAGCAGTAATAGCTTTTGACATATTGATGTGCTTGTTTCTCCCTCTTTTAGATGTCTTTGAGAAATATTTGACTGATTTTAGGTTTCTAGGCAGGGTAACCTTTGGGAGTCCCATAGCAACTCATTCATTAGGGCTGAGAGTCCAATTTTTCCTCAGTCAAAATGTTGAACTTAGAAGGAATTGCTGAGGGTCATCTCAGGTGGGCCTTAGATGATGCCATCAGACCAGGATAGGCACAGCCACGAAAGAAAAGGAGGGGGGCTCTGTGACAGAGTGTTGGCAAGGAGTAGTCTTCCAGTTGGAACCAGTTCAGCTGGCTGGAAGGAGATGAGTTGGAAGCAGGGAGTGATGCTGTAGTTGTTGGCAGCAACTGTGGCAGCAAATGAGGGTGCAAATGTGAAATTCTCAGGAAAAAAGCATCCTTTTTCCTTTTCTTTCTGAGATGCAGGGAGTGGATTGATTTCATTTTTAACTCTGCAAAAGCCCTTTTACCTGCAGTCAGGGACTATGAGTCTTGACTAACTAGTTCCCATTTCTGGTTCCCTGTGTGTGTGTTATGTACTTTTAATGATGACACAACAAACAAAGGGTGGGTTCCCCTCAGAGAGAGACCATGCAGATGCCCACCTAGCCATGCCCTCTATGGGGAATTAGGTGCAACTAGCTAAGGAGGGTGTGAAGCTTCCTTTATGCCATACGTCAATCACCTCAAAACCACAGGGAAGGGCCCAATCAGCCACCGTGACCAGTGTGCCCCAGTCCTGGTGCATAGGCAAGCAGCCTATTGCTTATACCGCCTGTTCCACTCACAGATTCATTCACCAGGTACTCAGAGATTAGACATTCCAACTCCTTCCCTTGAGGGTGGTTCTGACTAATGAGAGTGGATCGGGCTCACATTCTGCTTGAGTTGAGCAGGACAAATGGAAAGACTGACTGGGGTGCTCCTGAGGTTCTTACCAGAATCAGTCAGGCCAGCAGGCTGGCAGGCAGATAGACAGACAAACTGCATGCTCCTTCCACTGGGGTCCAATGTGAGCCACTTGAGCGGGGAGCCAGAAATCTTCCTCCAGACCTCTGAGGGGACTCAAGAAATCTCGAGGTGTGCCTTCTCATCAGGACCTGGAGGGATGCTTGCTCCATCCACAAGGACTACAAACAGTGACCAAAGAGGTCAGCATGGTTGGTCTTCCCAGCCAGTGCATCAGATGCAGCAGCAAGCAGAAACACTGAAATGACACCCAGAATTTGGAGGCAAATTTATTTTATGTCAACCAGCACTGATCAGGATCACTCCCAAAATATTAGGCCCAGATCTCTGGTGGTCTGGGGATTACATGGGATAAGCAAGCAGGAAGTACAGAGGCAGAACGGCTTGGCAATGGGGGTTGGTTCTTACAACTTGCATCATAGTGACCAGCTATGCCTTACAGAGATCAGCCATTTTTAGGAAACAAAAGTAACAGGAGCTGTAGCCGGAAATATTACCTGGGCGACTAACAAACTGAAGTGACTTAGCTAGGGTAGGAGACATCTTCTGCTACCCTTAAAGGGGCTGTGGTTTTTTGTTTGTTTTGTTTTGTTTAATAACTCTCTTGTCCAAGGCTGGCTTTCAATAGATTGCAACGAAGGAGCTACTGTGCTGCTTAGGATACCCAGACCCCAAAGCGGGTGATCTACCAATGGTTTAGCACCAGGTTTCTCACCAACATGAGTTACATGATGGGAGAAAGCGTGGCCCCTTTTCTGGCTGCACCACTTTCCCAGGAAAAAGGATCATGGTGGCTTTCTGGGCATCTGCCAGTGGCATGCCCACCCAGAGCCCTGCTATGAAGCAGTGGGGCTCTTAGTCACCTGAAGGGCAGATTTATTGATTGCCACAGATTTAGGTCAAGGCTCTGGTGGGCAGGGTGGGCTCCTTCTCAGGGCATCTGCATTTGGCCCTTGTCCCCCTCCTTGAGATTGGGACAGAGAAGGAAACGCACAGGTCAAGTAAGAAAACTTCTCCATCCACATCTCAAGGAGGCTCCTGATCTTACTGAGGTCTCACCAAAGAGATGGAGGGCATGATCTGACAGTGATCTTCTTTACTTTCAGAAACTTTGTCATCTGTGGGCAAACCCCAGCCTTAGATATGTAGAAGATTTTTTTGTGTGGAGGACCACCTAGGCGACTCTCTTTAGAGGAGCAATTGCCTCTGTTTTGGATGAGCCTGACCCTATTTCCATGTATTGATATGTACAGAGCTGGCTTTTCCTTATCCCTTGAATTGGCTTTAAGCAGTGCATATTGGTCTAGCCAAGGTGCTGATGGTAATCTCTGGAGATGGCAGGCATGTTTCCCTGGACCCCATTTCTCTCTGGAGTGAACAGGGATGAGGTGAGATATGTGAGCCAATGCTCCACGCTGTTGGCTGGGATGAACCCTGGGATAGAGGCTATTGTTAGAGGCAGCTGAGTTAGATAGAGGTATTATAGGCAGTCAGACAGGGCCAGGCCCTGGAACGATACCTGAAAGACAGGACACCTATGGGCCAGACCTCAAAACAAAAGGACTAAACAAATGCACCCACATACCTCCCTAGGTGTAAACCTGGGGGATTGATATTCTAAGCGGGTAGTGATCACCTTGAAGAGTCATTGACCCAACTTCTTACAAGAAATGCCCGTTTTGTGTTCCAGCCCGCTTTCTGCTGCTTTCTGCTGCTTTCTGCGTGATTTGCTTCCCCATTTGATTCCAATTTAATCAATACTGGCCGACCACAGCTTTATCCATTTTCTCCTACCTCAGATCCACCTCACCTCCTGGTTTTTCCCTAGAAAAGTCCCTGGAAAAGACAGAGTCTGTGGGTAACCCACTCAGGCCCCCCTTCTGTCCCTCTCTTGGACAGAAGCTTTCTTTTTCTCAGTAAACACATTCTGCTCTTAACCTCCATTGTTCCTAAAATTCATTCTTTGATTTTAGAGAACACAAACTCGTCTCAGATATCATCACATTGCGAGTTTTTATTTTCCTGTATCAGGGGTTGAGCCTTGGGGTAGAGGCTATGACTTCCTGGGGCTTCAAAGACTACACGTCAGAGCTGGAGCACCGACCCCAAAACATTGGATACTATCTCAGTTGTGCCACTCAGGTTATTCTTTCTGCATGTCCTTCTCTCTGCATATGGCAGAGAGGATTTCCGGCCACCTGCCCAGCCCAGCTCAGGGCACTCACCTATTTCTGTATTTCCCACCATGTTCACAGCCAGCCATCCTCAAGCCACTGCCTTCTTCACAAATGAATAAAATCTGGATTCAGTCCTGGTTATAGGCCTGAGTTCTGGATAGCCATCATTGTGGCCAGACTCAGGACCCCTCTGACTCCCCACTATTTTGCATAGATTATTGTGTCTTTATACCATGGTTTGCACCAGAGGCGGTAGATTGGAATTAACTCATTACAATTCCAATAACTTTTCCATGGGATTACAAACATAAACTTCCCAGGCCATGAGGAGGACTGGGAAGGGCTTCTTATTTGGTTTTGGTTTTGGTTTGTTTTGAACTGTCCTCCAGTGTGGGACATGAGTCATGGATGGTAAAACTGTGTACGGATCTGTGGAGTTCTTGTTGCACCCCAGGAAGGAACAGCGGTGAGAATGAGGGAAAAAAAATAAGAGAAAAAGGCTGGGATCAGGTGAAGGTCCTCTTTCTCAGCAAAGAAGGGGAACTACTCAAAAACAGTGAAGTGTTTATACCCTCTAGATGTTGGTTGATTTCAGCCTCACTCCCCAGCAATCTGTTAACAAGCTACAATGGCTTGTTTACGTGCTTCAAGAAGCTTCTGTGTTCCTGGGCTCCCATGTTCTTAGGCTGGCTTCATCTTGTACATGTAATTACTTTCCAGCTTCCAGAGCTCCTGACATCTCTCTTCTTTGCTTTGTAAATGATGGGAGACCAGCTGGAAAGGCCATGCTTGGAAAATATAGTCCCAACATCCCTAACAGTAGTCAGCTGCCGGTCTAGTGGGCAAAATGTCCGAAGCTGTTGGAGATTTGAATTCTTTCTTGCTAACATCTCACTATGGCAATGCTTACTCATACGTCTTGTGATTATGCATTTCTGCTGGATGTTTAATATCAAGTTGAGGCGACACCCATATTAATCCTTTTTTCCTATCCATCAAGGTCAGTTTAGTCCCCTCAGGGTTGCTTTGGAACCACGCACAGCTCCCCTAGAGCTACTGTCAGTGTCAGCCATCTGGATGAGTCACGGCCACTGCTTGACCAATTGGCTTTCTGTGAAAGCTTGAGAGACTTTCTCTCTCCAAGTGACTCTCCTTAGGCACGCTGTACATCCTCGATCACTTCCCTCTGTGGCCCCATAATCTCCTTGATAAGAAAATTAGGGGCTCGGCTGAGTCATAGGATGTTGTAGTGGAAGTTCTCTTCTGCCCTGGGTTTACTGTGACCTCAGAGGGCTAGGGCCAAAATATTGACTCTCCTTTTAGCCCTTTTACCTGTCTATTTTTTGGTCTACAAATCTCAGTTATTAAACATTCCAGAAGACAAGTGTAATGACCTTACACTGTAATAGAGGCAGTAAGCTTAACCTTACTACTGATCTGAAATAATAGAGGCAGTACAGCTTGACATTACTATCTATCTGAATACCAAACACCTTAGAATATAAAATAAAACTGTTATTTTCTTAACAACCATTGATATCCTACCATTTAAATCCCTATAGAATGTTAACAGATAAGTTACATATTTGTACGTTGAAATTAGAAACCAAATCCATACATAACATTGCCACATAACAATCATGACATTTGTAACATAAAATTTCATTTTGACATAACATAACCATTACAACCAATCATCTCTACCTAATACATAAGATTTTATCTAATCTGTTACCATTTAATGAAATACACATAAGTTTTTTCAAGGCAAAGGTATGAATTTAAACAGAAGTCTTATAAGTGATCATTGCTTTACATGTTGAAGACTTGTACATCTGGAATCATGAATACATTTCAATAGACTATGAAATTAATAATAAATTATCATAAACGTATGAAAACTTGTTTTTTTTAGTTTTGTACTAAGAACATCTTTCATGAGAACACATTTTTTATTTTTTCTGGAGCACTTTTAACCATGACCAATTATTGGGGGTGTCTCCAAAGAGACTCTGGAAATCATTGGGGGCTCCTTAGTTTTTTTGTTGTTTTTGTTCGTTTTTTTTTAAATTTTTTTATTATTTTAAAAGTAAAAGAACAAAAACATATTAACAAACAGACACAAAGTAGTATAAGAATAGTACAATCAAAACTGAGTTACAGACAAGGTGACAGGGAATCAACAATGGTTGTTGCATTACATATTGATAACTTCGAAGTGTATATTCAGGAATATAGATATAGACATGCAAAATTGATAAAACAATTAATCATCAACTATTCCTTACAATAAAGTGACCTAAGTCAGTAGTACAACTATGTTAGATATGCTGCATATACATACATACTTACTTACATTTTTTTTGTATAATTTTTCTTTTTTTTTTTTAAGTGTGAAAGAAAAAGAACTACATCAACAACAGAAAAAAGAAAATAAAAACCACGGAAAGCATTAACAAAGAGACACAAAGTAACACAATAACAGTATAATCAGAATTGAATTATAGACAAAGCAACAGAAAACCAACAATAGTTGTTGCCTTGCATATTGATATCTTCAAAGTGTATGCTCAGGATAACACATACAGACATACAAGATTGATCAAACAACCAGTCATCAACTATTCCTTAAGTGATACAATACAATAGTAGAACAATGTTAGCCATCCTGCACATATGCATATACATACATACATACATACATACATTTTTGCCTCTTTCTTTTCTCCTTTCCCTCGTCCCATCTGTTCTTTGCTTTTGAACAGATTTACCTGTCCAAATTCAAAGACCCAATCCAGAAATGGGCATCTGAGATGAATACACACTTCTCAGATAAAGAAATACAAATGGCAAATAAATATATGAGAAAATGTTCCACATCCTTAGTCATTCGAGAAATGCAAATAAAAACAACATTGAGATTTCATCTCACCCCAGTAAGACTGGCCAGTATGAAAAAATCATCCAATAACAAACGCTGGCGAGGCTGTGGAGAAAAAGGGACTCTGTTACACTGCTGGTGGGAATGCAGACTGGTGCAACCACTGTGGAGAGCCGTTTGGAGATTTCTCAGCAAACCAGGTCTAGAGGTTCCATTCAAACCAGCTATTCCCCTTCTGGGTATTTTCCCAGAAGATCTGAAAACATCATATCACTCTGATATATGTGCACCCATGTTTAGCAGCACAATTTGTAATAGCTAAATTGTGGAAGCAACCCAAATGTCCATCCACAGAAGACTGGATTAAAAAAACTGTGGCATTTTTATATAATGTAATATTATTCAGCTATAAAGAGGGACAGATTTGGGGCCTTTGTAGGCAAATGGTCACAACTGGACACCATACTCATAAGTGAAATAAATCAGAGGTACATGTGCAGGCAACGTATTGTGTCACTGGTGTAAGAACCTGAGGGTGGGAATATAAAGTAAGAGACATGGGGCCTCCTTATTAATGAATAAAGGTTGGCCACCCCTCTATTCACCGATTGGAGTTTTTGCGCAGTAATTTCATCCTAAACAATTGTGGCTAAATAGCTTTAATTTTTTTTTTATCAGCTGCAAGAAAGCCAATTTTTAAAAAACCAGCTGGTAACTCAGGAGAAAGCATGCTTTTAAATCTATAATCCAAAATATATTAGACACAATTGATAAAAGAAAAATTATTGAGCACAAAATAAAGAGGAACAGCCGTTCACAAGAATGACAAACACATAACAAGTACACAGAACACACAAACTTTAGAAATTTATAATGTAAATAGACTAGTCAGATTTTGTTCATCAATTAACAGAGATCTCATCAAAAGTTTTGGATCGAATACAATCCTTAATCTATAAAGAATATGTTTATATTCTTTGTATAAAATTCTTCCACGGTCAGCTCATAGCTTCTACAGTCCCCTTTCATGTCATCTCTGCATGCATTTAGTCCCACATACTTGTGACTAAACAAGGCAGCTGGTGTGCAATTTCTAGGATTTCAGTCCATATTGTCAGCAAGCATCAGGACAATGTGGTTGTTTTCCTTGATTTCTGAATACTGTCACAAATAAATAATCTCTTTTGTAGTTGTTACTTCTGTGTATATCCAAAGAAGTCAATTATCAGGACATCTTTAGGGTCCCTCTTAAAAGGATCAGTGCGATGTCTAGGAGTAGACCAAGGCTCCTCGGTTATACTTGAAAAAGTTCGTTTAACTTTAGTTGGGCTAGCTAAATTAATTACCTCTAAAATTCCAAAACATAAAATGTGCGTCTGCCCATAAGGAACTCTAGTTGCAGGATCAGGTTGATGTAAGAGGAATTCTCCCACTTTGCTACTGGCTAGAGCCATTGTGTGAGGAGAATAAATCGCCCACACATGGACACTCATTGGCAGGTGTCAATCTTAGGCAGTAGCTTGTTGCTGTATGATCTGGTGTAGCGCCTGGGGCACAAAGTCCTGCAGGAAGCCGTACAGCTGAGGGAAGAGACCTTGTATGTCTCGCAGTGGGGTGACTGTGAGCACCCCTTCTGCCTCGGAGACGCGTGCCACAGAGGTCACAAGGGGCTCGGCCCTCATTCCCTGCTCCCTGTTGCCGCTGCCGGGTCCCACCAGCTTCTGGCTCGCTCGGGCTCCAGTCACTAGCCACTCAGCCCCTGTGTGGCCCTCCTGGGGTGTCACCACTCTTGCCACATGCAGTGCCTCAGGGGTCAGCACCAACTAGTATGGGCCCGGCACTTCCGGGCCTGTGTTGGGTGACCCTGTCCTTTATCCCTGGGGCCTGGGCATTGGCTAGCTACCACTGGCAGGTCCTCTGGCTGTCTGGAGCTATTTATGCCCCAGTCCTGTGCTGCCCTGCCAGCCTCTGCAGCTGTCTCCTCCTTTGCTTTTTGACCGAGGTCTGCTGCATGTCCCCGCAGCTCCTCAGCCCCATCCCTGTCACCCTTTTCATGCCCGTCTAACTTCAGGCTTTTGCCAGCTGCTCCCTGGGCGGCCTCCTCCACCCCTGCTCTAGGCCTTGGTCGCTTTGTTCCCCGTTCTGTGCGGCACCCCAGTGTGTCCTGCAGGTCCTGGACCAGAGCAGTGAGCTGGGGGAAGGGCGCTGTGGGCGGGGGAACAGGAGCAGCCGCCGCAGAGAGGCGGGAGGGCGTGGCTTCCGAGGAGGAGGCCGCAGCCCCCAGTCCCCGCCTTGGGCAGAGCTCTGCAGATGCCTTAGGCTCTGGCAGGAACTGGCTGCAGCTTTTATTTTACCGCCTTGGGGCTGGGCGAGTTGGCGGCGGGGCCTCAACAGTCCCGCTTTATTCTCGGGAATGGGCTCCACGGCCTGCACCGCCCCCACAGCGGCTCTGCGGTTCCTGCCTCTGTAGCCACAGGGCGCGTGCCCAGCCTCTGCGCAGGCTGCCACCCCTTTTGTTCTGACCGCCAGATATGTTGTTTCTGTCCGCATTCCGATTACCAGCCCCGGCACAGGACAGGCGCCTGCCCCTGCGTCTCTCACACAGGTCTTGATGATGGGAGTGTTTGGGATCCACATGGCGAAATCTTACTGAGCAGGAACATCTAGTTCTTTTACAACTTTGGCAGGTGATATCCTCCACTCCGCAAGGGTTGTAAGATTTCTGACACGTTCTGCAAAACTGTTTAAAATAAACCTTGTTCGTACCCTGGACACACCATACATACGCACTCTCCCAGCGAATGTTGCAGTCTTTGCAGTGGTAATAGCCATATTTTTGCCTGAAGCACAGGCACTCCTTGCTTGACTCAGCACCCAGTGGCACCCTCTCCTGCACAGTGGTGGTCGCGTCCCTGGCATCCCCAGCCGTCCCTGCTGCCAGGGGCCGCTCTGGCCTCTGCAGTGTGGGCAGTGGGGCTGCCTCACTACTTTGAGCCTCCTGCTGCTCCTGCCCAGGCCTTGGCAGTGGGGACCTCTTTCTCGCTGCCCCCCTGTATTCCTCTGGCGCCACAGGGCCCTGCGCGCTTGCTGGGGCCTCCCGCAGGCAGCCGGTGAGGCAGTGGGAGCAGGGGAAGTGTGCAGGCCCGGCTGGGGTTCTGGAGTCCCCGGCCCTGCACAGTGGCATCTGCCACCAGAGTGTGCACTGAACCGAAGCATCACACTGCGGTTTCACCTGCAACCTCACATCACAGCAGCTAGGCCTTCTGGGGCACGGATCAAAGCCTGGGCTCAAGTGCGACAGGAGTGTGGCTGAGGAGAGTGAGGCAGGAGGGTGTCCCCTGCTGCAGAGCTGCCAGGCATCAGCAGCCTTGGCATCCCGTGGGTAGGGAAAGGGATAGGAATGGGGGTGCGTGCCAGATACCTGGATGCGCCCAGCACTTCATCCCCCGCTGCATCCACCTGGGCAGCACCTATTATTTGGTGGGGCTGAGGCTGGTTCCAGCAGCAGTTTTCCAGGGAGAGCTGGCCTTTCCCAACAGCTTTAGATCTACACTGATTATTCCAGTGATGCCCTCATCCACACTTAGTGCAACAGCTGCCAGGTTTAGTCGAAGGGACAGGTAATGGCTGTGCTGCCCTTATAGGCAGAGCAATGATAGGCAAAACGTCCCTTACTGCCACAACAAAAACAAGCAGCCTTGCTTTTTCTCCTTCCCCCAGCCTGCGCATGAATAACTTGAGTAATACCTGCTGCCAAGGCAGCCCCCCATACCTATGAGGGCCCAATATCTGCACAGATCCGAATCATCTCTGGCAACATAGCCCATCTTTTGTGGGCTCTTAAAGCCTCTTTGAACCATCTATTCGCATTTTCAAAGGCGAGCTGTTGTACTATTAATTTACTAGCTTCTGTGTTACCTATGATCCTCTCACTGACTTGTACTAAGCATGAGGCAAAATCCTGAAAAGGCTCATCCAGGCCTTGGTAGATAGAAGCCAAATTAAGAGATGCCTCACCCTTGGAAGGAAGTTCCCTCCACGCCCTCATGGCAGCCGTCTTGGTTTGCTCATATGCTTGCAGTTCGAAGGTTAGTTGATTACTGGTGATAGCAAAGGCACCTTCCCCGACTAGCAAATCCTTTGTGATGGGTATGTTATGAGCAGCATTATGAATTGCCTGGTCTGTGCAATAGTCAAAGAAGCTTCCCTTCCACAGTAAGTGATCACCTGGGTTGAAACACGCTTTGGCTGTTGCCTTCCAGTCATTTGTGGCCATACTCTGTCGTCCTATAATTTCTAGTAAACCAGAGTAAAGGGGGCAGTGGGGCCGTAAGTAGCAATAGCTTGTTTTAACTCTTTCAGGGTTCTGAAAGGTGTGGTTTCATAATGACGTATAACTTGTCCCGGATTTTCAGGGACTTGTACTTCAGTCACAGGGTAAATATACTGAAAACCCTCCGTGGTCTCCCCCGCCCTTCTAGCTTCTTTTAATCTAATTGCAGGGAGACGGGGAAAATTGCTGCACTCCCTGAGAGGCAGCAGGCACTTGTGTTGCCGCCATATTTCCCCTAGCTGAAGAGGCGGGGATGGTCGACTGTGGCTCAGTCAAGTTAACCAGGTGTTGTGAAGTGGTATTTGCAAGGACACAACCCTCTGGGGGGGAAAAGCCTCTCTTGTCCCCCACCACTCTTTCCTTCTCAACTTGGACCAGGCCGGAGGGCTCAGGCTCTACAGGCGGCGCCACTGCTCGCTCTCCACGTCCCGCTTAGGTGCAGGACTTGATTTTAATCCAGTGTTCTGAGCCAAATCCTTCCTGGTTACAAAACCCCTCCAAATCGACATCCAGAAAATCAAATACAGGAGTCAAACATGCAACAAACCCTCCCATAGACATACGCACCTGGGAGTCTTTAGACTACCTGCACTTCAATATCCTTTTCTCTTTGGCTTCTTTGAAGCCTCTATATTTTTTAACCCTAAAAAACACATATTTCCACGCTTTACACCTGACGTGCCGGTACCACGCACTCTAGTGCTGAATACTATCTGACCAATTCGCTTCCCCCGTGTTGGCCCATTTTGGGAAGCATTCTCGCCACCCTGAATCCTACCAGGGTCCCTTCGTGGTCGCCATCTGTAGGGATCCACTGGGTTCTTGCTGCACCCCAGGAAGGAACGGCGGTGAGAATGAGGAAAAATAGATGAGAAACAAAAAGCTGGGACCAGGTGGAGGTCCTCTCTCTCAGCAGAGAAGGGGAAGTCCTCAAGAACAGTAAAGCGTTTATTTATACCCTCTAGAGGTTGGGTGATTTCCGCCTCACTCCCCAGCAATCCGTTAACAAGCTACAATAGTTTGTTCACGTGCTTCAAGGAGCTCTCATGTTCTTGGGCTCCCATATTCTTGGGCTGGCTTCGTCTTGTGCATGTAATTACTTTCCAGCTTCCACGGCTCCCGAAAGAAGTGAGCTTGGCAGCATGTAGAAATACAGAAAAGCATTCACTCTGGCCTGAGTAGGCTGTGGTTTCCATGAAAGAAATCTGGGTGAGTTTGGGATTTTCATAAAACTTTAAGGATATGGGGAAAGGGGACAGAAAGCACCTGTGATTAGGTAAAGAATGTTTTTGCCTACAGCACGTAGCAGCTTGTGGATTGTGAGCTAGTTATGTGAAAGCACAGCACATGCAGTTGTATATTGTTGCAAGTAGGAGGTATAAGAACAGATCATTTTCCGTTAGTTGATTGCACAGAAAGTTATACTGAGTTTCACCTTTGCATATAACCAGGATAATTTAGAGGTATATGATTGGCCAGGAAAGTTACACTGAATTTTACCTTCTCTGCATATAGCATTAACATGGACAAGAAGTTATATCATTCTAGGGAAAAACAGAAACTTAACATGTTGAGAACAAAAGGCTTATTGCAGGATGGAAAGCAGAATGCTGCAAAGTGGTGTCTCCTGTCTGGGAGCAAATGCTTTTTTTCTGCTTTAGTATAGTCGTGTGGAAGGGTCTTGTAAGCTTGTTGCCAAGAAGGGAAGTGATGCAACCTGTATATCATATATCCTGAGCAGCATGTACACTGTATGGTAAAGACATATACAAATTTTCCATTGCCATAATCTTGGGAAACAAAAGACAGACACCATTTTACAGAGGATGAAATGAACCTGTCTCCAAATACCATCATGTTGTGAATTAGGACTCAACTGATACATTTTTGGAGGACAAAAACATTGAGTCCATAGCACATGTCGCAAACATGTTCATGGGTGAAACTGCCCACATCGTGAAGATGGGGGTACTCACAAATTAACAGATTAAGTGCAGTTCTTATCAGGATCTCGGCTGGTCACTTGGTAGAAATTTACCACTTGACTCTGAAATTCATGTGGTATTGCAAGTGACCCCAACAGACAAAATAATGTTGAAAAAGAAGTAAGAGGGACTTTACATGGGTAAATGAGGGCTGTGAACTGAGAGCTTGTGTCACGAGTCCTCTTACTCTTACCCCAAAAGGAATTTATTATGTGGTCATGTTTGAGAATATCAAGGATCCCCATAACTGAGTATGTTATTGTCCCGACCCGCGGGTAGTCAACGAAGGCTCTAGAGGGGGAGTGCGATGAAAAAGAGACAAGAGGGACACAAGAAATGGAGACAAGACAGGGGTCTGATCAAGTCTCGTTTATTGAGCAGAAAGCTTGGGTTTATATACAGTACAGGAGTGGGGACTGACGTCAGCAGGTAACTAGGCAACGGAGGGAGGTCCAGATATCACGCGAGGGAGGTCCAGGCATCAGGCGATAGCATGTGGTTACATCATATGATTTACGGGAAACAGAAACTTAGTTCAGAGAAAATAGAAACTTAACTCAGGATAGAAACTGAAACTAAACTCAAGGCTCTTAAGATGGCTGATACATTTCAAGATGGATGCCGACCGCAGGTCTCTCGGCAGTCTCCCACATGTTACCATCACAAGTTCTCTGGAAGTGGTGATGTCAGAAAGCCCACAGACAGTACACCTGAAAGACAATGCTTTGGCTCCCCAAAGCTGACCCCAAGACTTCAGGCATTAGGGGGTATCACAAGGACAAGGTGTTTGAATTAATTGGAGAGAAGAAAACGTTACCCGACCTGGGACCAAGGTGTCTCCAGAGTGCCGATGCCTCAGTGCAGCCTGGAATCCAGCTGGGGGATGCAGGAGAACACCAGTGCCAGCTGGTGGTCTCCACTGAGATGGCAGAAGGAAAAGTCTGGCTGGAAGTGGTAGGCGAGTACCTGAGGGCAGTGCCCTGCAGTTGCATTGTGCTGGTTCATGGGGAGAGATGCAGGTGGACCGTATGGGGCAGGGGTTAGTGTGTGGGTCTAACCCAGGCGAGGGCTCCCATCCTGCGTTTCTTTGTTTTGGTACTGGGAATTGAACTCATGACCTTGCACTTGCCAGATAGGTGCTGTGCTGCTGTGCTATAACCCCAGCCCCTGGGTTTCTATAAACACTTAGACCATCATGAACAAGTCATTAGTCACTCTGAACTTCAGGGCTACACCAAAGTGGATTATAGGTAAGATTGTGGGAAAATACAGATGAAATGCTTAGCATAGGGCTTGGTCCTTGTAAGTGCCCAGTAACTGGTAGTGTTAGCAACTATTATATAAGTCACCTCTTGTATGAGCAGTGTCACTGAAGAAGTGACAGGCCACTGGGAAAGAAGAGAGGTGCTAGGCCCAGGCTGAACTGACCTGAATCCTGTTCCAGCTTTGCTACCTCTGTGACTATGGCCAATTATCTAATATCTTTAAGCCTGAATTTTCCTATGTACAAAATGGATTGATAACTCCTACCTGCCTCATGTAAGGTATGTGTAAACAAACTATAGTGGTGCCTGCCTTTAAATCCCAGTGACCTAGGAGGCTGAGGCTGGAGGATCTCAAGGTTGAGGGACACCTGGGCAAATTAGTGAGATTCTCTTTCAAAATACAACAAAAAAGTATAAACAAAAAACACAGATGGAAAAACCATAGCAAACGTTGCTGAGTAGCAGCTCACTGGTAAGGGTGTTTGCCTGTTGTAATGTCAGTAGGTTCTAAGTCAAGGCTTAAAACATCTCCCCAAAAGCTCTTTGAGCTTCTCTTTCCTCTTTTATAAAATAATCTAGTATGTGGGTGAGCTTCCAGGTTTATTAGTTTGCTATGGCTCCCATAACAAAAAGTAGCACTGATTGGGGTGACTTTACAGATATTTATTTTCTTATAATTCTGGATTCTAGAAGGTGGGTTGGTCAGAGTGTCAGGGTGTTGATTTTTCCTGAGACTTCTCTTCTTGACCTTCTCTTTCTTTTCCCTCATGGTCTGTCTTCTCTGTGTCTGTCCTGTATCTATTTTCTTGAAAAGACACCACTTACAATAGATTAGGACCCACTCTGCCAATCTCATTTTAACTTAATTAGCTCTTCAAGAATTTATCTTCAAGCCATAACTTACTCAGCTTTCCTTAGATTTTACTTCATATCCTTTTTCTGTCCCAGGATCCCATCTAAAATACCACATACTTTTCATTTGAATGTTTCCTTTGTCTCTTTTTTGGCTGTGACAGTTTCTAGACTTTCCTTGTTTTTGATGTTCCTGACAATTTTGAGGAGTACAGGTCAAATTTTTGTAGGATGTCACTCTCATGGAATTTGCTGCTCTTATAACGTGACTGGGCTTTGGTTTTTGGAGGCTGATTACAGAGGTAAAGGGGATTTGCAACACATCATGTCAAATCACATAATTTATGACTCTTGATGTTGCTCTTGATCGCCTGGGTACAGTACTGTTTGTCTGGCTTCTTCACTGTGAAGCAACTCTTCCTCCTTGCCTCTGTGCTGCGGTCTTTGAGAGGAAGTCACTAGATGTAGCCACACTGTGGGAGTTGTGCTCCTTCCTTTGGGAGGGAGCCGCTCCA
Organism: Dinomys branickii; assembly: GCA_004027595.1. Lineage (NCBI taxonomy): Eukaryota > Metazoa > Chordata > Mammalia > Rodentia > Dinomyidae > Dinomys > Dinomys branickii. Next base: position 167,113 of record PVLD010001585.1, on the reverse strand, counting down.
TAATCTATCAGGAATTCTTCACAGGAGAGTTGGTTTTGGTTTTGGTTTTCCATTCATTTAGTCAGTCATTTCATTATGGTTTGATTTAGGTCTCTGATCTAAATGAATGAAGTTTTATAAAAAGGGTAAGATCTCTGTGTAAATTCCATGTGCACTGTCGCATATGAATGTGCAACCCTTCCAACACCATTCCATGTAAAGACTATTCCTTCTTCTCAAATTAGCTTTCTTCCTTTGTCAAAGATGAACTGGCTATATTTATGGCTTTCTGATCTATACTATTGATTTATTTCTTCTTTTATCAGAGTCACACTTCTTTTTAAGCACAGTTGCTGGAAGATGCTTTAGGACACTTTTATGATATTTGAATAAATAGCCCTGAATTCATATGGCTGCACCTACCTGCAGTAGGAATGGCGTGAGCGTTTAACCTGGATGTGTCATGTCTGCCTAAGAATGCTTGGACATGACAGAGTAAAAGTCTTTGCAACAGCAGAAGGCTTTCTGTACATTCTGAATAGTACCTGGCACAGAACAGTTGAAGAAATTCTGCTTTCAAAATTATCATGTGAGTCTAGGTCACACCGTGACAACATCCCCGACAGTGGAACCTGCTTCCTTGCACTTCCTAACTGAAGCAGGGCTCCGTTCAGTTCACCCACCAATCCTGAAGTCTCGCCCTGGGTCAGGCATGGGGCTCGGCGTCAGCAAGTTCCTACCCTGCCCCTCCAGGAACTCCCAGTCTGCTATGGCAGCTCACTGGGTCTTCACCTCATTGCTGGTCGTGGTTTTACTATCACCTGTGTCTCCAAATCTCCATCTTTGAAAGAGTGGACACCTTATGTTTTCCGTCTTACCTAGTTACAGCAGAAGTGAGGCTGATGTATAGGTTTGGCAGAAGCCAGTTACCATGAGACAAAGGAGGGAGGGGCCCCTGACTGGGGGCCCGGCTCTGTCTTTTCCCTGGCAGTTAAGCCAGTCCGCACAGTGTTTCTGGAGCAAACCATGGGGAAAGTACTGAAAGTCATGACCCACACCTTGTGGGTCAGTGCAGTTGGTTCTACCCAGAAGCCATCAACAACAGGATGGTCCTCGTGGCTTGGAGTCAGACGCTTGTCTGCTGCGAGGAAAGGGGTCAAGGGTCTTGGCTATGTCCTCTGACAGTAAAGAGCTGTTGGGGCAGAGGACAGCACCTGTTTTAGTCAGGCTCCAGGTCCGCCGCACACTGCTGTCAGATAAAGGCCAAATTAATGCTCCTTAATCAGCTGTGGCCCACGAGGACAAGACCACGGTAAGGGGCTCCTACAGATGCCCACAGGTCTCTGCGGACGTGTACACCTGATCCTTAGATAACACAACTTCTTCTAAAACCCCTCTCCTCTGTGTGGGCTTTGGGGGCTCATGTGCTGGTTTCCCGGTTCATATCTCTGTTCTTGGGTAGGGAGTACTCTGCTGGTAAAATGAGTGTTCCTGAGACAACTGGGAACCCTGGAGTGTGTGAGTGGGACAAGCCAGATTGGACCTTGGATGATCCAAAAGGAGAAATGCATTGTTCTTAAAACAAGGGCTGGGCTACGTGTGGGCACTGTGTGCAAGGTATGTGTGGATCCCTGAGGGCACGAAGTCGAAATATGCTTTATGTCCATGGTGAAAGGGCTTTGCCTGGTATGAATGTAAGTAGTAAGAGATGGCGTAGTCCGGAAGCTGGGAAAATGTGTATGACATGCCTGTGTGCCTTGTGGTGTTTAACACTGCCCTCTTTTTCAAAAAGTGTGCAGTACAATAAGTCCCCAACTTACGAGCAAAATCAGTTCTGGGAGAATGTTGGTAGGTTGAGTCCATCTGTAAGTCTGACCAAGTGAGTCTTATACACCTTTGACAGGAATATACAATGTAAAGCATAAAACAAGCAAACACAAAATAATATAAATGTACTATATTTACTTTTGCACAATGGTGGTACAGTAGAACAGCTGGCATACAGGGGATTGCATGGTTACTGCTCTGTGCTTCCTAGCAGCCCCTGCACATCCCCACTGCTTTTCCTCTTGCTTCTGGACTTCCTGGGCTCTGCCTGAGCACTATACTACTGTGCACTACTGCACTGCACCACAAGCACACAGCAGCACCCCTGGGACAATGCCCAGCAGACACGTGAGCTACTTCAGACCTGTGATTTGTTCACACTTATGAATGTTCACAATGTGAGGCCCTTTTGTATCTGTGAGAGTTCACAACCTGAATATTGCTAAATTGGGGACCTGTACTCAGGTGTGGGAGATGTGTATGATAGGAATGGGGATGCTGAGACCTGTGGCTTGGGGTTGGACTTACTTTCATAATTTTTTTAAATTTAGAGAAGGTAAGGGGCTCTGTCATACTAACTTTTCTTGTAGCTGAGACAAAATACCTGACACTCAAAGTTAAAGAGGGGGAGGTTTATGTAGCGCACATTTTATAGAGCTTTCAGCCCATAATTGCCTGGCCCCAAGGCAGGGTGGCCTGGCAGAAGGGAACAGTTTCTGGCAGGCAGAATGTAGCAAAAGCAACAAGGGATTTTAGGAGCTTTTTTAGGGGTCCCGTTTATACTCTATTTAGGCTACCAGGATTAGGGCAGTGCCAAATTAATCAGTGGACTGATTTAGTAATCACACACCCTTAATCCCAGCACTGCACCATGAATCAATCACACATTCTAGATCCAGCCACCTCTCAGAAAGCCCCACCTTAGACTACTTGAGGCTTTGTCAAGACATCAAGACACAAGCCGTAACAGGCTCTGGACGGAAGTGCAGTCTGTTGTTTTGGACTTGGCTCCAAGACCTCAGAATCATGGTCAGTGGGCTAGATAGTGAGTTTAAGGCCAGCATGGACTATGTGGTGGGACCCTATCTTAAAAAAAAACCAAAAAACTCCAAAAATATATTTTTATGTCTTTATTTTTGTACTGTTACTGTTTTAGGTTGGTTTGTTATACAGCAAAAGCCAACTGACAGCTACTCAGGAAGCTGAGCTTCAAACCTGAGATATAGGCTTGAGATATGCTGCCCAGACCCCTCTGGCAGAGAGCCAGAGTGAGGACTACAGTCAGCCAACAAGATCTCAGCAACATCCACCTTACTTGAGCCCATCCGTGCTGTCCCTGTACTGTCCCAGCCAATGCCTACTCCCTCCAGGAGCTCCTCTTGGGGTTTTGAGACTTTCTCCCCATGGTCCTGTGTATCGTGAGGTCCTCCTCCCCTTTCACAAATGGCCTGCATTGGATCTGAGGCTTTCCCCCTCCTCCTCCCTCTCCCCTCTATGTTTCACAGTAACTACCCCCAATAAGTCTTGTGAACTGCTGGCTCCCTTTAGCATCTGCTTCCCAGAAGACCCAAAGGGGCCCCCAAAGCAACTGAGCAATATACTAAAGGACATGGTGCTTCTGTGGTTTCCTCCATGGCTATAGTGGCTAATCTCAGAAAGAGACAGATCGCAGAGGCCACTCCTGAGAACGAGGATCCAACTGGATGTCTTTTCCTGATGACCAAGACCACTGCTCATGTTGTAGGAAAATTGAGTCAACAGTAGCCAGGAGCTCAGGAGAAGAAAGACAACTTTATTAAAGCCAGTGGTCCCCAGAAGAGCAACCTCCAACATCTGAGGCACTGATTATAGAGAGCTTATCTATTTTATAGGGTGGTAAGCAGGAGTTACAAAAAAATCTAGATAAGCTTAGCTGAAGACCATGGTTCAATGGGTATCTTCTGGTGAGCAAAGTTGTGTGTAGCACAGTTGTTTTTAGCACATTCACAGAAGTTTCAATTTGATGCCAAATCATACGATTTAGCTGAGATCAGTGGTAGAAAACAGAATGGCTGCAGTTAGGTCAGGATTTCAGCTTTACTCAAGCCTAGACCGTTCGGGCTGACTTCCAAAGGAGAAGGAACTCTGTAATGATTTTCATTCCTCTTCCAAGATGGGTTGGAAAAAGAAGACACAGTTGGAAGTGAACAAAGAGTTCTAGTTGGGTTTGCCCTGAAATTAACCTTTCACTTTCCCCAGTAGCAACAGTATTATTTAAACGCAATGGAGACTAACATGAAACAGAGCTACACGAAGTCCGCTTGGCTTCAGCTGGGCTGCTGATGGTGTGCTTAGGAGGAGGGCGGGCCATTCTCTTGCTGCACACAATGAGATCGTTTGCTGACAAGCAGGTTTAGGGTTAGGAGAACACAGTGCGCTTGGGCGGTACGCTGGGGAAAGCTGGTGGGTGATGCCGACTGAGCTGTTCACCTTTATGCTGCTGCCTCCCTGTGAAGATTATGTATGGTGCAGTCAGACGTGCGCTTTGTTTTACATGTTCTGCACATTAGCATCAAGGCATGGAAGGAACTGGTATCAGGGAAAGGCACATCACCCCTGCGAACCCAGGTGGGCTGGTCTGGGCAGCCTGACCTTCCCATCACTCCGGAGCTGGGCCTGCCCTGAGAATTAGAGTGGGGTTTCGAAAGCAGCTGTCTCCCTGCCTAGGGGGAGCTCCAAAGCCCCAGGTGGTTCAGCCTGCCCACTTCTGGTTCCAACCCTTTATTAATGCCACTGGTCTTCCTTTCCCATTTCCCTCCAAGCTGAAGTGGACATGGTTCTCTAGGCCTGCCTCAGCCTATTGACAGCACGGTTTTGATGTGCAGACTTGGTAACTTCTTTTGCAAAGTCATCTGCAGGCTTTGGTCCAACATAAAGTGTCTGCTGTCGGGGCCTAAGGGAGACCACAGCCTGTGGAAAGCCAGAGATGCTCCTGCTCTGGGACAGCAGGCTCCCCAGCCAAGTTGTCCCCAGGACAGGGGATTGGTGAGGAGCTCCTCTGCAGTGCAGCGCTGGGCGGCTCTCACCTGTGAGGGGAGCTGAGCGGGTCCCTGCCAGCAGAAGGGCCAGAGGTGCAGGTGAAGGGCCACATCTGGGCCTCATAGTGAGGTGGGTGTAGGTGCCAGTCCTGATGCTCTGGGTTTGGGCAGGTTTCCGGTATGTGTGGCAGACTAGATTTTGCAGCCTCGTGACCAGTTTCCCAACAGGAACTGGCAGCCTGTCTCCCTCCTGTGGAACAGAGGCCTGTGACACGTTTCACCACTGATATAAGAGTTAGTTATGGACAGGAGGCAGAATTATGCCCTCTGATTGCAGTGTCACAGGTTGTCTGAGGGCAGAGTAGCCTAACCAGCAAGAGGCCCAGTTCTCCTGGAAGGGAGTAGAAGGAGGGTTCACCATGCTTGTGGGCAAGAAAACCATGCCAGTGAGTTCCCTCTGACTAGGTGTTCTGAACATCACCTTTGCTGGCATTTCACAGTCTCGTCAGTCTCCAACCTGGTGTTCAAGGAGGCCCTGGGACTTCCTAAGTTACACTTGTACTTTTGATCTCAGACACGGGGAGCTCGATCCAACCACCTCTTCAGGTTTACAAATTTCCACCTCCTTCCTGAGCTAAGACTGAAGCTTCGGGATCTCCCTTAGAGTGGGTGGAAATGTTGGGACCTGTAGCTCTGATCTTCTGGGATCATATGGATCATTATGGAGCCATCAGCTGGCTCTGAGCATATAGTTCTGCAGGCTTCAGCCTTTCACCAGCCACTGAAGGTCCCTGATGAGCTAGATGAAGACGATTCTGGACGGGACTCTAAAATGCTTCTGCTGAGAAGCCCCTTATTAGCAATGCTGGCTCGTCCCCATGAATTTTGAAACAATCAAACTAAGTCCCAAGAGCCAGGGCCCCAGAATCCTGGGTTGACTCTGAGTAGCTTTTCAACCCTTCTATCCATGCACTATGAATGGTTCAGCTCTGCAAGAAAGGAATGAGTGCTGGCACTGTACATATAGGAAGAGGGCAAGGTACAGTTCAGCCCAGGAGCAGCAACTTCCTCACTGCCGGGCCTTGGCTATGGAACAGACTGGGACAGACTCACTGATCTGGCCGAAGCCTGGTCTGCAGGCCCCACTGGTTTGTGGTCTTGTACCCCATTCGTCTTTCCACACATCATGTATTCACCCTCTCTGTACCTATTTAGTTCCCCGTGCAGTGCTGGGTCAGACAGTGTCCTTTACCTTAAGAAGCCTTGAACTTGAGGATAGGGAGACAAACCCTTCAACACAGGGAAAGGACACTCAGTAGAGGAGGCAAGGGACCACCTCTCCCCAGAAATAGGGAAGTCTCCAAAGAGGCATCATTTGGCCTGGACTGTCCAGGCAAAGGGAATAACATGAGCAAAGGCTCCAAGGCAGGAGGTTCAATTTTATGTATCAAGAGAGGGTGGTGAGGTGGTCCGGGAGTGGGTGGCAAGTGCGCGCTGTGCAAGCAAGAGAACAGAACACGGAGCTTTGGGCTAGGAAGGCAGTCAGTGCCTGAAGTGGTGGCGGAACAAGTCTACCTGGGCCCTGGAGGGCGTGGGGAGTACTGAGTGGTGCACATGGGAGGAAAGGATTGCAGCCCTTTTAAGGCCAGAGTGGCCGGCGGATGGGCCGAGGGGCCCAAGGCGAGAGCAGAACCCGGGTAACCAGCACTGCCACAGCCCCTGTGGTCACAGTCTGAGCTGGGAGGGACACAGTGCGGACAGTCACAGCAGGCAGAGAAAAGCACCAGTGAGGGGAAGTCTGAAAGCACTTTCCTAATGTGGGCTTGATCGGTTTTCTCACCCTGTGGCTGATTCCATGGCAATTGGGAGCGCTCACTTCTGTGGAGCACTGTTAGACCGGACACATTAGCATTTTAGACACGCTTTTCACTCCTACAACTATTCTCGGAAGAAGGCACTGTTAGCATAGATGAGGCAACTGAGGCACGGAGAGGGTCTTTGACCAAAGTCCTATAGCTATAGGTGGGATCAGAACATAGGCAGTGGCTGCAGAGCTCACTTTCCATTCCTTTAACGTCTGTGGTATCCCTATCCGTCTTCCTCCATGGGCACTTAAGCCTTCCAGAAAGGCTCTGGGAGGGCGGCAGGGCCCAGGCTGCTGAGCCTTGTGGATGCTCAAAGGCAGAGATGACCAGACAGCCGTGGCCGGACGGACTGAGTCTAAGGGGAAAGTCCTCTCTGGCTGGGGGCAGATGTCACTTTTCTCGCCTCCTTGCTAGGGCCATGGCATGCCTTGGACATGGAGTGGTAGCTGCTACCCCATGCCCTCCCTTTCCACCAACATGCTAAAGGCCTCCCCAGTAAGAACAGCCCAGGGTTAAAGTTGTGGTGGGGCATTATGGACAATGAGAAGGCAGGATTCTGGGCAAGAGACATAGAACTCCCCCGAGAGTCCAGGCTCACATCAAGCTCAGGGGCCTCTTCACTCCAACATGCTTAACTATCCAATACCTCCTCTCCAGAAACCCAAGGGCATCTCCCTCTCCCTACCACACACCCAGCCACCTTTTGGAAAAAGCGAGTCAGAGCTGTTGGTGAGGAGCTGGACCAAAGTTCATTCTGTGGCCCGTCATTGGAGCTGGCGTGTGACCCAGTGCACTAGCCCCTCTCTGCTGGGCAAATCGGGGTCTGCCCGGTCCACCCCAGTCTCCCAGGGTGGGGACAGAATGGGACCAGCAGGCCCAGCTCACAAAGCCCGCACTGTAGAGAGATGGTTTTAGGGATGAAGAACAGGGAGCTGAGTCCATTTCCTGCTCTCAGAGCCTTGGCAGGGGTCAGCAAAGCCTCTTCTGTCACCCTCCTGGAGCACTGCCCACTTACCTGAGTCGGCCCTCGTATGAGCTCCCCTCTCCCAGCCTACGTGTGTCCCTACCTGCACTGCAGCAGGAGGGCTTCAGCCTACCCTTCCTGGAAGCCAGGCTCGCCCCACTTCCTGTCCATCAGTTGTTTCAGGACAAACACAGACCGAGGCACAGGCGCTGGAAATTTTTGCAGACACAAGAATAGAACAGCCAGCATCCAATTTTTTTTTTTTTTTCTTCTCCTTTTGGTCCCAGGAAGATCCTGCTTTATGATAGGCCAGTCATGGGCCAAGACCTCCGTACTAATGGAGTAATTTTTCTTCTTGACGCTTTCATCACACAGAGCTATGAAACATGTGTATCTACATTCACACACACACACAAGAAACAAGCACATGAACTTGTTGCATGTACATCTCAGGTTTACACAAGGCTAACTTCCATCCATCTCTGCAGGATTATTTTCTTCCATCTTCTCCTTTTCTTCTTCTTTCTTGCAATTTTTTTGTTTATTTCTGATGGAGGTGTCAAGGTTGCCCTTGCACTCCTGGACTGAAATGATCCTCCTGCTTTAGCCTTCCAAGCAGCTGGGACTACAGGCACAAGCCACTATGCCCCAGCTTTGCACAGAATTCTTTCTCATCTTTCCTACCCCATATTTACATATTCTAGCTTCCTAAGTGATGGTCCTCACTTCCCTCATCAATGCATGTGCCTTTCTGCTCTTTAGGTGATACGGGAAGTCCCACGTCTGCACATACAGTCTGTCTCCCGAGGAGTGCAAACTAGCTCTCACCGGACTTGGAAAAAGCGAGTCAGAGCTCTTGGAGGGGAATTCCTCCAGCTCCTACCTTGAGGTCTATCCAGGCTTCTTCATGCTTGAAGTTTCCCCCGGCAGTTTTAATATGCCTCTTTACCAGACCCCCAAACTGCTCCTCCCTGGGCCTTCCTCACTCCCATAAGCCAAACCTGGCCCCTCTTGTTCTGGCCAGGTCATCCTTTACCTCTTCTTTGCTAACCAGGCATGGACTCCATGGGTCCATTGTCATCTGCCTTCCAACAGATCCAGAGTCTCCAAACTTCTGCTATTTCCAGGTCCACGTTCTCTCTGCTTCCACTCCTTATGCTGTGGCAGCGTCTTCCCCACACAGCAGGCAGAGTAAGCTCTTCACAGCATGAGGCACTTGGGTCGTGGCGCTCTTGGGCTAGGAACACGGCAGTGGCTGCCATTTTACTTGAGTCTGGGCCCCCATCGCCCCAGGGCAATTTCTCTCACGCTGGCCTTGCTCTCTCACTTGCGTCCACTGACTGTGTCTCACGCTGCTCTGGCCATGGGGCCTTCTTGGTATTTTTCTCTCACTGAGCTTGGTCCCACTTTAGAGCCAGTGGACTTGAATTTCCTTCTTTGTGGAGCCCTTCCTCTAGATCATTGTGTGGTCTCACTTCTGTCAGGCCTGAGCTCAAACTTTCATTCTTCTGACAGACTCCATGGTCCCCCTAATTAAAGTATTTTCCTTTCTTTGAACACTTGACCTGTCCTCTTCCCTCCAAGCAAAAAAACAATATAGACATCATATGCAGGGTAACTGAAGCCCACCGGTTCACTTTAGTGATTTTTACCTGAATATTTGAGCTGTCAGTGCTGAATTGAAATCTCTGTTGAGTGGGGGCACCCCAAGTTTCCTTCTTTTTGGAACTAGAAATGGAACTCTGGACCTCACACTTGCCAGGCAGGGGCCATGCCACTGTCCCCAGGCTGCACCCCAAGTTTCAAATGAATTTCTTTGGCCTTCATAGAATTCACCTTTTTAACTGAATTTAACACTGTGGAAGGTGTTGAAGAGGATTTCAAGAGGTTATCCACTTTAGATTCGAGTTAGCAAGTGGTGGTTTTTTATGAAAAATGCTAAGAGCACTTAAACTCCTTTCTGTTTGGCCAAAACACTTTTTATTCTGGAATGGCAATTTTTTTTCCTCAAGCAGTTGGTTTTAAGAACAGAGGAAGACAATACCAACCTAATTAGATTAGGGGACACAAATATAATGATCCTGAGATATCAGGTATATAGGTATTTCATATTGTGAAATTTGAATCACAAAGTAGAGACAGGTATCTATGTTCTGATTTAGTATAATGTAGAGTGTTGTTTCAATTCTTTCCACCAATTTCTGTGGAGGTTAGGCTGGCCCTAATTGTCATGTATTCATATAACAGCATTTATTAGAAGATAGATGTAATGTCTAAGTAATTTAAGAAAGTTATTTTACATTATACACACATTTCCCTTTAATCAGGTTGATACAAAGACTGATCATGACTCTGGAAGAATCTTTGAAAGCTACACACAAAAAAGGCATTGTTGGAGTCAGATATTTGCCAGGTAGTAAGACCTACTTCAAATTGTCTATGTAGTCAAGAAATTCTGCATCAGTTTACTTTTATTTCCCATTATGCTTATGTGCAATTTTATTGCCTTAGTTTTAACATAAAATAATGAAATGTCCTCTTGGAAAGTTTGCAGCAATTGATTCACACTGTATATAATTACAATTTTTAAAAGTTGTAGTTTTTTCTAAGTATAAAATAATATATGTTATTGCCATGCATTTGAGGCCAGCATGGACTACATAGTGAGTTCAAAGCTAGCCTAAACTACATAGTGAGACCGTATCTCAAAAAAAAAACCAGAAAGAATAAATCAGAAATCATATATAATTTTACCTCCTAAATGTTGATGCTCAAGCTATGCATTTTATTATGGCCATTTGGAAGAGTATCAGCATATATATGTATATATGTATAATATATATTATAATACTAAACAGTATATTTAATTTCTAGATATATATTCATGTGTACATTAAATGTACAAGCTATGCATTTTATTATGGCCATTTGGAAGAGTATCAGCATATATATGTATATATGTATAATATATATTATAATACTAAACAGTATATTTAATTTCTAGATATATATATTCATGTGTACATTAAATGTCTTTATACTATAAAATGAAACACAATATTTCATCAACATTTTTTAATTTTAATGTTATTTTTCAAAAATATGACTTAAAATGACCAACACCCATTGTATGGTTACAATCTCACTTATATAAACATTCATCCAGGTTTTGACATTTTGGGAAAATTCTACTATTACTGTAATAAATAACATTATCTAGTATATATTATAATTCTTTATATATTTGTGCACAATCTACGAGGATTTTCTTGGTATTATTCCTTTGAATAGAACCATTCTTAAGATTTATGGAAACTTTCTCATCTCTGAATATATCTTGCCAAATTATTCCAGAAAAGTATATCACTTTATGCTATAGTCAACTGTGAATAAATGAACACATAAAAAACTTTAAAAGAACAGTTGGGAAATATCACCCAAAACTGCTTCAAGAGAGAACAGTGATTTCTTTCTACATAAAAATACAAACAATTGCCCTTAAAATTAGATTGTAATTGTTCAGAAACTAGTTTGGTATGTTCTGAAGGCTATTGATATATTTTTGAAAGGAATTGAACCAATTTACATTTCCACCAAAAAACTCTTGCCAAAAAATAATTGTCTTATGGGGCTATCTTTTGAGACTCATTATTTACTAGTTGCAGAAGTAAAATTGCCTGTTACTGCAATGGCCAGCGAATGGTGATTTTCTAATGTCGCCTTACCTTCCGCATTCATAAACCAGACCTCCACTACAGGGAAAGAGCTCTCCTGGCCCCTGATTGCTCTCTGTACACCAGGGGACTCATGGCTTCTCGTTTTATTTATAAGCTTTCATTCTTAACTATCATTAATTTCCTTGCTCAAATTGTCTCAGCTTTAAACAGTGAGTTTCTTCAGACTGGCTTTCATGTCTTTTTGGCACATGCCCCTCATTCTTTGAGGATGTCCTTACTTTTGCTATACGAAGATATTCAAGGCCCGTCTTGTGCTTTCTGTGCCCTCCCCTCAAAATCAACACTGTTATCTCCAAATTCAATCGCACACCTCTGACTTCAATACAGCGTTTGCCTTTGGCTCTTCTGTATTTCATATGAACTAGAATTCCCATATGGTAGAAAACACAAAACTATTTCACTTAAATTTCTTAAACTTTTAGAATGTACAAAGAGTTTCACAATTTTTTTTTATTTTAAAGAGAATAAAAAAAGGAACAATACCAAAATACCAACAACGTAGACAAAAACAAAACAAAGCAAAAACAATAAAAATGATACAGGATTTCAGAACAAAATGATAGGAATTAACAGTGGCTGTTATATTACATATTGTTCAGGGTTGTTGATCCAAACTCTGCAATATCAGAGTTCAATATTTCTTTAGATTTTCGCTTTTGTTTTTAACCTAAGGACATAAGAGTGCAAATACTGCAATCAAGGATTTTTGAAGGTTTTTTTCCCTTCCCCATCACTGGTTTATCTTACTAATTTTGAAAGAAAATATTGGCTCGCCTCCCTTTATGTATTCAAGGTTTGGGGCCGTCCTAAAGCTTGCTTCCTTTCCTCCTTTCCCCTTCCCTCCCTTCTCTCCTTCCCTCTTTCTTTTCCTCTTTCTCTCCTTTCTCTTTCTCTTTCATTCTTTTTCCTTTTATTAACCTTCCCTCCTTGTGAGTGTATGAGACATTCATACATCGCCCAAAACGTGGGTCCGTCCTGAAAGAAGTTGTATTTCCCTTTCTACATCACCTTTGTCCTTTCCCTTCAGTTCTTATTATCGGCCTTTAGTATCTGGTCCCATTGGCCTCTGGGATTTCCTTCCTCTGTTTCCTTTTGCTCAAATAAATACCTAAGTATACATTTTTTCATTTCGCTTTCTTTTTTGTACAAAAGATATGTGATAGTTACTCCTCTGTGTTTTGCTAACCATAAAATTTTAAAGCTGAATCAGCCCTTATTATATTTCTACCATTACTGTTTACTCAATTACACTTTCTTTTAGACTTTGGATCAGCATGTTCTTCACAGAAGTGAAAGAATATGAAAACATTATTTCATAAGAAAGCTTACGAACAAGGCGATGAGCTTCTGAAACAGAAGAGCCACAGTACCAGCACGACCAGCTGGTGGCTCAGAAGCAGGTGTAAAAGGACTACAACAAAATGAATGTTCTAAGGGGTGATTCTGGCAGCACGCACTTGTAGTCCTGGATTCTTGGGAGGCTGAAACAGGAGACTCGCTCAAGTCCAGGACTTTGAGAACTGCCTGAGAAATGTAGCATGTCTCTGTTTGGGAAAAAAAAAAAAAAAGAGTATTAGGGATGTAGGGATGTAGCTCAGAGGTGGAATGTGTGTAAGGACCTGAGCTTGGTTCCCAGCACTGACAAAACAAAACAAAAACAAAAACCAGACCACCTAATATGTGCTTTGCTGAAAGGCTATGTTTTTATAATATAAAATTTCAATTTATTATTAGTTGTCACATCTTAAATTTTAGTAGTTTTAAACTGGTCTGTAGAACATTTATCTATATTTTAGGGTTTAATATTGCCATTTCTGAAAACAATTTTTAGTTCGTGTTTTGTCAAATGTTACACATATGACAAAAAAATCAAATACTCTTTACTTGCAGAATTTTCTTTTTCCAGGTTGAATACTAAATGGAACAAAAAACTTCCAATAAGGAATTTCTTTATCAGCTCCAAGGAAAAATGAAGCTCGAGATACACAGTAAGTTTTATTTTTTGTTTCTGTTTAGGGAAATAAACCACTGTAAATGGATATCCCATTTATTACAAATATAATACCATTTCAGATTACTAAATTCCCCCCCCCTACTTTGTAGAAATAGAGAAATTTGCATTAAACAACAATGATAAATCCTGGAAAATTTATGTTTCAGGGTTTTTTTCTTAAATGCTATGTAATTTGAGAAGCATATTGATGGTGAAATGATTTATTTCAACAGGATTCATAAGTCTTTCTAATCAATTAAATTGATCTTTCCAGAAAACATATTTTAAAGTTGCAATCTATGATTATCTAAACATTTTTGAAACAAAATATTGGCTATTTCTGCAAGTCATAACATTTAGAAAAAGGAAGACATATTAAAGAAAGCATGGTTCTTTTGAACAGAGACTTGGAAGAAAACTGTTAACCCAACTTCTATTTCATCTTTTTACTCCTTTCCTTTTTGTTCAATAAATATTTTCAAGCATATTTGGAATAAAGGAAGACATGGTACCTTTAAAATGAAAAAATACTTTCAGAGGGCGAAATAGATACATACGGATTAAAATGCAGCAGAACCGAGAAGAAAACCAACTCCCATTCTTACCTCCCTTCTTTATTCTTTGTTCCCCTTCAAGGTGTGAGAGGTTATGCTATATAACTGAAGGAAATTACCAACAAATGTAGAAAACTCTGCTTATGTCTTTTAGGGTACATCACTGCTTCCTTATCCTTGTAAACATAGGTATTCTTTTATGGGTGCACATCACTTCTGAACAAATGTCTATTTGACATTAATAGTAATTCTGAAAAGCCTCCAGTATTTGCTAAGATTTCCTGGTAATTTTTAGTTATTTTCAGTCACTGTATCCTCTACAACCATGACTGTGAACCTTTAAGAGATGAGTGTCCACTCTACAACCCAAAACCCCTTTACTTATTGTAAAGTGCCACCAGCAAATAACCTCAATGCTGAGGTTTTAGTTTAGAAAAGACAACACACACATTAACATCTTTTGTTTTAAAAGAACAAATAACAGATGCTGTAGCTTTGCCACTACTGCTCTAGAAATTCTTCAGCTGAACAGTTTTTGCACCACTGTAGCTCATTTTCACTAATATTTTTCTCTATACAGATATATGACAGAGAAGCAAAGATAACAGTGGTTTAAACAAAATAGGAATTTTCCACTCTTCCATAAAAAAATTCTAGAAGTAGGGGTATCAAATTTCTATGTTACTATTCTGCTATTCTTGGCGCTTGATTTTTATCTTCCAGTTTACTCACTCTCAGTGTTACACACAGATACTCAGAAGAAAGAGAACAGTGGCAAGAACCTTCCCTAGCTGTGTTCAGGAAGTTTTGCAAAGTCAGGGTGGGCAATGTGACCAGCTAAAAGTCAAGGCTCTTGTACTAAGGAAGAGCGGAACAGGGAATGTTTGGTTGCCATATTTGTTTTAGATCAAATCAGCTTTGGTGGCCATTTAAATCCCTATGTACGTTCTTCTTCTGAGACAGAAAACACCCACTCCTCGCATCCCAAAGAAAAACTACCAGGAATCCAATCTGTTCTTCATATTAGCTCCAAGACCATGACATCTGGGTCTCATCACCTCCACTGGGTTTGGCGATAGCACCTTGTGTTCCAGCTACCTACGAAGTAAATTGCTGGGTTTCTTCCCCCAAAAGTACCAGCTGCAGAATGTATACATGCAGGAAAACTGCAAAGAGATGAGAAACAGTAGTGGCTGATCAAATTAGAAAGACTTCTTGCCAAAAATAGCAAAGACCCTCTCCTGTGGCCCTTGAGCACATTCCTTGGATGGCCCATCAGACAACCTCTGACTCACCTTTCAGATGTCACCCCTTACCTCATGATTTCAGGGGTCCATGGGCTTGCACTGCAGTGAGTTTTGATTGTGCATGAATCTTCCCAGACTAGAGGCAGTCCTGTCTGAGCAATTCACTACATGTTATTGTGGCTTTACGGCTCGAGTGCTATTTTATTTTAGGTAGTTAAGAATTATAGGCTTTTGTCCAGTAGATTTAGGTTATTTGTTATTGTTTGCCTTTTTTTGCAAAATAGTTCCCTAAAAAATAAGTTTCTGGACTTTTTCTTCAATTGTTTCCATGAGGAACCACAGTCAAAGACTTCACTTTAATACACGTGGAAGATACGGGTTTTGGCATACACTGGCAGATGGGACCAGAGACAGCAGGCGCAGGGTCAGACACATACACTTGCAGACAGGACCAGGGGCATGGAAAAGTCCAAAGCAGCAGTGAGAATGCAAACCAGAAGGTGGTAAGTTAGGTGAACCAGCGTTGTGCTCTGGCACACAGATACACAGAACAGAAGTGGGAAAGTGCTCTGGGAGAACACAAGCAACAGAAGACCAGTCCCAGCCCCCACATCCAGAGGCCAAGATCAGCCCCATACCCAGCACAAATGCCACTGGAAACTTGGCAGGAGTGCACAGCACCTTTGTGGGATCAGTCTTGGATACTACCACAGAACTGTGGTCACTAGCACAATTTTACTACTTTTCTTTGTCTCAGTGGTTATCCATTTTTGCTCTGCTTGGGTATTTTGTTTTGTTGTGGTTATTTTTGTTTTGCTTATTTTTTCTTTCTTTCTTTCTTTTTTTTTTTTTTTTTTACTGTTTAGGTTTCTTGCCTTTCTTTTTGTTTTCTTTTACTCATCTTCTGTTTTCTTTTACTCATCTTCTTTCTCTCTTTCCTTAACTATCACTTGATATCATGATATTTTCACATGAGTAAACATTGTCTCTTCTTTTTCTGGTCTCTTCTCTTCAATACTCCTTTGCTTTCTCCTTCACTCTTTCTGTCCTGTATTTCCCAGTTTCCCAAACCCCGGGTGATCACTCTGTGCTCTCCAGCCTTATTTGTACTATATCTGTCCTCATTCATCTCTCTATCCTGTCCCCTATCCCTCCTCAATCGTCCCACATACAACAAGGTAAAATCACTCCACTAAGGGGAAAATCAATGCATACAAGTTTCTGGTATATGTGGGATTTTGTTATATAACTGTAGAATTTGCTTCTATGCTTAATGGTGTCACGTTAATATTAACAGTTTGTCAGTACGTAGGCTGTACTTGACACTATTGTTATTGCTAACTGTACTATTTTTGCCAAAATGTCATACATGTTATAATCAATTTTTTCCCTTGTATAACACTGTGATAGTATGGGATCATGACCATCACCATAGTCCAGTACCAAAGAACTGGGTGCTGAACCAAATAGATAGCAACTTCCCATCCTTAATATACTGGGAAGGTAGGCTCTTTAGATAGACATAAAGATCAAAAGTCCCCTACATCTGGAAGATATCCCTGAGAAACAGATATTTCCTAGGGAAGCCTCTATACTAGTGATAAAGCTGCCTACCAAAAGAAATCAGTGAGGATCAACACATAAAATGAAATAAAATGAAAAATGACAAGGTGCAGAAGCAAAATGCAACCTCAGACCACCAGCCGACCCAGGATAAGTCTAGAGCACAATGAGATAGAGGAAATCAGAAGTCAAGGACTGCAATTTTCTGAAATGATAGCAACAGAAGTAAAAGAAAAAAAAATGGAAAAGGCTATAGAGAAAAATAATCTCTTAGGTACAAAAAGAAATGATGGTCAAAATGAAAGACAGTAGAGTAGACACAGATGTAAAAAATAGAAGAGCTTGGAAAATAGATGGAAACCATAAATGCCCAACATAGGAAAGAAATGGAATCCACAGAACAGTTCCAAACAGAAATCCAAGGGATTAAAATCTCCATTGAAAAATTCACAACAGATCGAATGAAGGCAAGGATAGAGTATCAGATCTAGAAGACAGGATAGTGGCTAGAAACCATGAAAAGAAAGGTATCTTAAAAATATCAAGAGACCATGAAAAATTAATCTAACAACTGTAAGATGAAGCAAAGAAGAATATTGATTGGAGTCAATGAAAAAGCTGGAAACAGCACAAATGCCATAAAAATCTCTTTATAGAAATAATGACAGAAAACTTTACAAACATGGATAAGGAAATTGACATACAAACCAATGAAGCATACTGAACTCCAAACAACCACGACCAATATAATAATCAAGATTCCAGATTCAACATAAGAACAGAATATTAAAAGCAGTTACAGAAAAGATAAAATTACTTATAAAAGAAAGCCCATCACAATCACAGCAGGCTTCTTAACATAAACCCTTCAATCAAGAAGAGCTTAGAGTAAGGTATTTTAAGCCCTATAAGAAAACAACCTGCAACCCAGATTGACAGAACCCACGAAAGTATCCTCCAAAATCAGTGTAGAAACAACATACTTCCACAACAAAGAACTCAAGAAATTAATGACCACCAAACAAGCTCTTCAGAATGCTCTGTAAGATACATTAGAATGAGAAAACAAAGACCACAAGCACAAGAATACCAATAGAAAGAAACCACCAGGGAGAGCAAACAATTAAATTGAGGGAAAAGACAGGGAACTAACAACAGGAAAATAGTATGTGAAAGATAAGCCAATACATATTTGTTATAACCATCACTATAAATGGTCTCAATTCACCAATCAAATGAAACAAACTGGCAAAAGCATCAAGAAGCAAGATCTAGGCCAGGGATATAGATCAGTGGCAAAGCCTAGCAAGCACAAGGTCATGAGTTCAATTCCCAGTACCCCCCTCAAAAAGAAACAAGATCCAACAATATGCTGCATTCAAGAAACACATTTAACTCAAAAAATTCAAAGACTAAAAGTGAAAGGATGGAAAATAATATTTTATGTGGCAGGATGTAAGAAAAACAGAGGGGTAGGTATTCAATTTGAAGATAATGTGAACTTCAACCCAAGACTGATCAAAAGATTCAAAGGACAACACATACTTGTTATGAGCAGGCTCCAAGAGGAAGAGGTAACAATCATAAATATACATGCACCAAATATTGGTGCACCAAACTACATAAGGCAAATATTAATAGACATGAAAAATCAAATGAGCATTAAGACAAGTGTAATGGGAGACCTTAATCCCCCACTCTCACAATTAGACAAAAAAAAAATCAACAAAGAAATATCAGAATTAAAACAAACCTGTGAACAAGTGGACTTCATAGATGTCTACACAGTGATCCAACCCACTACATCAAAATATACATTCTTCTCAGCTGCACATTCTCCAAAATAGAACATATATTAACCCATAGAGCATGCTTAAGTAAATGAAGAGGAATTGAAATTATCCCATGCGTACTACTGGACTATAGTGCAATAAAATTGGAAATTAACAGCAAAAGAAACCACAAAAACTATATATACACATGGAAATAAAACAACACACTCATGAACAACCAAAGGGCCACAGGGGAAACTGAAGAAGAAATTAAATAGTATCTACAATTAAATGATAATGCCAACACAACATACTGGAAATTATGGGATGTAATGAAAGTAATTCTACAAAGAAAATTTATAGTTGTGAATTCTCATATCAGGAAAGCAGAATGAGCTCAAATAAAGAACTTAGTGCTGAATCTCAAACTTCTAGAAAATTAAACCCAAAGCTCATAGAAGAGAGGAAATTATAAAGATCAGAGCAGGAATTAATACAATTGAGACTAAGAAAACAATACAACCAATCAATGAATCAAAAAGTTTGTTTTCTAAAAGACTAAATAAAATAGATAAAGCCCTAGCCAACCTTATCAAAAAGAGGAAAGAACAGACTCAATTCAAGCAACTAGGAATGAAAAGGGTAAAATCACAAGGATTCTGTGGAAATCCAGATCATCAATACCTACTTTGAGAACCTGCACTCTAATAAGATGGAAAACACAGAAGAAATGGACAGTTTCCTAGAAACACTATGAATTGCCAAAACTAAATCAAGAAGATATAAAAATTCTAAATAACCTTGATGTGAGTCAATGAAATTGAAAATGTCATTAAAAACTTACCAACAAAGGAAAGCATGAGCCCTGATGGAGTCATTGTTAAATTCTACAAGAAATTTAGAGATGATCTCATGCCATTAATGCTGAAACTCTTTAATGAAATTGAAAGAGAAGTAATACTTTCAAAATCATTCCTGGAAGCAAGTATTACCCTCATACCTAAACCAGAGAAGGACCCAACCAAAAAAAACTACAGGCCAATCTCCCTAATGAACATAGACACAAAAATCTTCAATAAGATACTGCCAAACAATCCAGCAAATCATCAAGATTACACACCATGACCAAGTAGGATTCATCCCAGAGATGCAGGGATGGTTCAACATATGCAAATCAATAAATGTAATACATCATTAAAAGAGCCAAAGACAAAAATCATATGATCATCTCAATAGACACCCAAAAAAGCATTTGACAAAGCCAAACACCCATTCATTATAAAACTGTTATGGTTTGGGTCTAGATATCCCCTTAAGCCTCATGCAGTCATGGGATGAGCTTCTAGAATTTGTGATTGATTCATGGTCCAGTGTTGGGATTATGGGTGTGAGGGCTACACACAGCCTAGGGTGGGTAGTCCGCACAAGATATAAGGGAGGGAAAGAGGCTTGCTCTTGCTGCTCCTTTTTTGCTCTTGCTGCATTTACTGTTTTCTGCCACATGAACTGTTGCCCTCTGCCATGTGCCACTCTGCCTTGGAGCCAGCCAAGTATGGACTTAAACCTCCACAAACTGTGAGCTAAATAAATCTCTTTAATTTGGGTGTTGGGTATCTTGTCCCAGCAAAAAGAAACCAGGGCAGAATTTGGTACCAGAGAAGTGGGGTCATTGCTGTGATTATACCTGACCATGTGGTTTAAGAGCCTTTGGGAATGGCTTGTGGGAAGTTTGGAAACATTTGGAGATGTTGCCTGAAAGTGTAGAGCTGGAATACCTTAGGCTGTTCTAAGATTCTGCTTAGAGCTCAGAAGACCAGAAAACTGGTAAAGACAAGGCTTGGAAGGTTTCTGCTAGGAAGAAGGACTGCATTGGCTGTTGGACTCCTGACAATGTATGTTATGGCTTGGCAAAAACTTTGTCTGTATTTTGCTCATGTCCAGAGATTTTGCCTGAGACTGAGATTAAAGGCAGCAGACTAATCTGGCAGAACAAGTTTCAAGGCAGTCTAATGTTGAGGTAGTGACATGGCTATTGTTGGGGGCTTTTGGCTAGATCTACGTTGAGAATCAAGAGCAAAGAGCCCAGCAGAATGATTTAAAATGTGAGCTTGTCCAGAAGGGAAGCTCCAGTAATGCTGTGGTCTGCAAAGATAGAGCAGAGATCTCAACTGCTGAGAAGGAGCAGGATAACATAAAAGATGGCCTGCGGCATCAAAAGAAGCAGCAAGTCTCCACCCTTTGCTGAGTCAAAACTGTAAAAGTGAAAGATTTTGCTTTGAAGAGAAAGCCGCAGTGCATCATGTTCCAGAATGGTGGCAACATAGAGAATTTGTTCCTCAAAATCAGGTTCACAGTGCCAGCGATCCAGGCACTTGGCCCCTACAGCCAAGAAAGAAGAAAGCCTGGCTACTGCTCCAGCTGGCAGCAGACCCTGGCATTATCCATGTGGCAGTGGTTTTCGGTACATACAGAATATCAAGAGTTCTAAGGTTAAAAAGACTTCCACTCAGATTTCAGAAGGAGGTCTGGGAGGCCAAGCAGTGTGCTCCTAAGAAGGGAATATGGGAGGTTGTGAGGGTGAAGCCAAAGGTGCAGTGGAGACCCCAGAAGTTTGGACAATCCAGGCATGTAGATTGTTTGAGGAAAACTGCAAGGAAGGAGCACAGCGAGCCCAAGAGAGAAGCTATGGGAGCTACAACCACTGGAAGTGCCATAGAGGCAGAGCCACATGGAGTTTGATATCTGGTACAGATTGCCTTGGATGTTGCAGATGGAACCACAAGACTTAATGTTTTCCCTGTTGGATTTTGGACTTGCTTTGGTCTCAGTGCTTTGTATCCTTTTGTTCCTTTTGGAATGGTCATGTTTATCTTGTGCTGCCATTGAATGTTGGATGTGTTTAATTTTTAATTTGTCAGGGGATCACAGCTAAGAGTTTGCCTTAGATCATGGAAGAGACTTGGTCTTTCAGCAATGCTCAAACTGTTCTCATTTTGTCATTATCATTTAGAGATGGACTAAATGCCTTTTGCATAAAGGGATGTGCATGAATCTTTCAGGGCTCTAGGGTGCAATGTTATAGCTTGTGTCTAAATGTTCCCTCAAGCCTCATGCAGTCATGGGGTGGACTTCTAGAATTTATGATTGACCCAATGCTGGGGTTATGGGTGTGAGTGCTACACACACCCTTGGGTGGGTAGTCTGCATAGGATATAAGGGAGGGAAAGAGGCTTGCTTGCTCTTGCTCGTCCCTTTTTGCTCTTGCTGCTTTTGCTGTTTTCTGTCACCATGAACTGTTGCCCGCTGCCAGGTGCCACTCTGCCTTGGAGCCTGCCGAGTATAGAATGAAATCTCCACAAACTGTGAGCTAAATAAATCTTTCCTTCCTTAATTTTGGATGTCAGGTCTTTTGTCCCAGAAATGAAAGAAAAGTAACCAAGACAAAACCCTACAGAAAATTGGAATAGACCGTCTTTACCTCAATCTGATAAAAGCCATCTATGACAAACCAATAGCCAATATCATACTAAGTGGTCAAAGCCTGGAAGCTTTTACTCTAAAATCAGGACAAGGCAAGGATGTCCACTATCACTATTCCTATTCAATATAGTGCTGGGAAGATTATCCAGAGCAATTAGACAAGAGACAAAGGTAAAAGGAATAAAAATAGGAAAGGAAGAAGTTAAATTATCATTATTTGATGTGATACCCTACACATGGGGAAGCACAAAAGTCCTTATCAGAGATGTCAATATAGGTCCTAATAACTTTAACGGAGTTGGTAGGGCGTGGTGGTGCACATCTGTAATCCAGCAGTTAGGAGGCTGAGGCAGGAGAATCTCTGCAAATTCAAAGCCAGCCTGGGCTACAAAGTGAGTTGAAGGCTGGCCTGAACTATATAGTAAAACCTTGTCTGCAAAAGACAAAACAAAACAAATTTTAAGGGAGTCTTTTAGCCACTCATTGCAGGGATCCCAGGTAATCTTTGGATAGGGATCTGCTGAAAAAGTAGCAAATTCAGATTATTAATAAAGCAGTTCCACTTGTGGATAGGAAGATTTTTTTTGGTGTTGATTCTCAGAAACAACCTATCCATTTTTGCAGAGATTAAACAGGATTTGGTGCAGCATGGGTTCTGCATAGCTCCAGAGAAAATTCAAAGTGTCTCTCGTGACAGTTACTAGGGAACTCTGGTAATAAAAAGAGCAGTTTGAGCTCAGAAATTAACATTGAAGAGAGACTTGTTATGAGCATTAAATGATTTCCAAAAATTATTGGGAGACATCAATTAGATTTGCCCCAAATTAGGAATATCTATATATCAGCTAAGCAATCTATATAAAACATTGCAAAGAGATCCAGATTTGAATTTCCCTTGTACCCTCACACCTGACCCTTAAAGAACTCCAAGAAATAGAAACAGCTTTGGCAAACAGATGTTTTGAATTAGTGCAATTCTGCCTTTTATGCTAATCATACAGTCTACCCCTCATTCACCTACTGGACTTTATATTCAAATGGTGAATCATAAATGTTTATCTGTTGAATGGTTTTACCTTCCTAACCAGCTTACAAGAGCATGAGAAAAGGAAGAAGGCACAAGTGTTGTGGTCATCTCCGGAGATGGTATAATGAGAGTGACCCATTACCCTGTTAACCTGGGGCCAAGGGTTTGCTTGTGTCATTGCAGGAAATTGACAGAAGGTATGGGTACCTTCTAGGAGTGTACAACCATAGAGAAGTCCTTCTGATGATGTTTCCATGGAGGAACTTGACTCTGCTTTCCTCACCAATGAATGCCTTCCCTCAGACAACAACTAAAGAAAAACAGGAAGCAGTCACTTTTTCATGTCAGCACCTACCCTAGACAAGAATACCTGCTGTCTATCAAGAGCTCTTTGAATAGACCCTCTGGAGGGTATCCCCAACTGTCTATCACAACTACATCCTTTTTTAGCCTGAAAAAGTTAAGAGTGGTCCTTGCCCATTACTCCCTCATGACAGGGATACCTCTCCAGAGAGAGGACAGTAAAGTTATAGGAAGTCAGAAAGGCGTAGGCCCTCAAAAGGCCAGAACAGACACATAACAACTCTGGGTAGAGATATAGTCATTGAAGCTATACCTCAAGAGAAAAGAGGACAATCACACCTACATGCTTCCCCTAGGATAAACAAGCAGGGACTGATATTCAACTGTTGCTATTGTAAAACAAAAAGTGGGAGATGCAAGAGACCAGACAGGAAGAGTAAGGCCTAACTGGCCTGAGTGCACTGGAGGGAAAATTAATGCAGCTGAGAGACTGTTGTTTACTCATTTACATACCACTGCTGGTGGGAAACAAATGAGTCCTGCTTTACTCTTGATTGCTTGTGCCCATGTCTGAGCGAATGAAGCCAAGGTATGCAAGTCACTCAGGGTTCTCTGTTAAAGGAAGACAGCAGTACCCTGGCCCCTCATGTTTTAACCTATTTTGTGTCTATGTTTCATCTTCTTGCCCCTTGATCAGGTACAAGCTCATAGGTTAGCCCCTTACTGAATTATACAAATGTTAATCTCCTAATCTTAATAATTTTAATATACGTATGAGATATCTATGTTTGCACTCTAGCCTATCTCACCCCAGACAGACAAAGCTCCTGGGGACACAGACTCTCTCATTAACCTCCCACTCCACACTAGAAGTGAGGTGCCCATTTAATTCCCCTCCTGATTTGTTTAGGCCTTTGGTGGACTTGTGGAAGCCCACCATCTGTTACTGGTGGATTTCTTGGAGATAACCATTTTTTCTAGAGTGAAATGGAATCTTACTGTTGTTTTAACTTGCATTTCTCAAATGGCCATAATTACACATGCTCTGACATTTGAAAAGCTATCTAAAGAAATATCTGGCAGCCTAGAATCCATCTCTAACTCACTAACTTATAAAAAGAAGTAGGTTCCCTAGTGGCAGTCGCCCCCCAAAACCGCACACCGCCCGCTCCCCCCCCACCTTGATGTGATGACAGAGCAGCTTCACGAGCTTCATCCTGCACCTCCCTCCTCCTCCTCCTCCTGCCCGTCCCACACAGGACTTTGCTCCCTCATTGGCAGAGCCCATCCCACTTCCGCTGTCCTTGGTTTGACTCCCTAGCTCACTGAATCTGATATCCTGTTTTCCATGACTGTTCTATGATACCAAACCCAAACTCTACAAATACTTGTTTCTTAGACGATAGTTGAAATTTAAAATCTGGAACGATGTATTAATGAATATATCATATTCATGAATATATCATACTCAATACATTGCTTACTTGAACTCTGAATTGATCTTTTATTCACACATAATTGTTTTAATACACAATTGGCCACTTAGAAAAAACTGGTTAACTAAACTTGAAAGTCTTCCAAACACTGACACCTTTCACTATGAAATATCAAGAAACATACTTATTAATATACTACTCATCACATAAGAAACTTCATGTATGATGAGGTTGCCAAGTTTACAATAGGGAATATAAGTTTTCTAAAATTGTAATTTTTGCACAAAAAGTTGAATTTTATCATTGGCAATGAGCAATGTCAGTTGTTTCCTTTTGTTTTTGAGAAAAATGTCTGCAAGTTATCCAGGCTGATTAGCCATATTTTGTCATTCTCTCATGCGAAAAGTGGTCTCCCATGAGAACATGCAGCTTGTTTACAAGATAGATCAACTAACTATCTGCGTTCTTTTTCCTGAAGGTAACCATGGTAATTCACAGCAATGAAAGTGCTTCATGGTACTTTGTTTGAGCAAAATATTGAAGTGACCTGTATTGATGATTTGAAATGAAATAAAACTAGTAAATTTTATACCCTTATGCTTCAGGAAAGGATTCATTATGATACTGGCGATGGAACCCATTGCCTTCTGAATACCGGGCAAACACTGCCACTGAGGTATGCTGCCAAGACCCTCAAAGATATTTTTTTGCCAACATCAGATTTCATTTGTTTATCTTACAATTCCTTATAAAGTTAATTATCATACATACAGATTAACAGACTAATTGGCCAAAAAGCACATGAAACACATAAGACAATTATACTAACTCAAACTCTGCTTTTAGATACCTTGCACTGGATTATAGTAACTTTTCCTATTACTGGTCTTTTACTTTGCACTTTATTTAAAAGATAGTTTTTGTTCTTCCCTTCTAACTTGGATGCCTTTTTATTGTTGCTTTTAATCATACAGCAAATTGAACCTAGGGCCTTATGCATGCTAAGCAGGCACTTTACCACTGAGCTACATCCCCAGTTGTGCTTTATTTATATATTGAGTTCATGTAAGAGAAACTATGTGATATTTAAACATGTACCTCATTTAGTTGATTTACCAATGTGGTCTCAAGGTATATTCATTTTTTTATAAATGACTGAAATTTGTTCTCTATGGCAGAGTAGTATCCCATTGTGTATAAATATTTTTATCCATTCATCTGTTGATGGACATACAGGCTGCTTTTAAGATTTAGCTATTATTAATTGTGCTGCTATAAACATGGGTATGCATACATCACTGTGGTATGGTGTGCATGTCTTTAACTCTTTGGCAAGACGCCCAGAAGGGGAATATTAGATCAAATGGAATTTTTATGAGGAATCTCTACATTGATTGTCATAGTGGGTGTAACAGTTTACATTCCCACCAACAATGAAAAAGGGTTCCTTTTCCCCACTGCCTTGCCAGCATCTGTTACTGGTGGATATCTTGGAGATAAGCATTTTTTTCTAGAGTGAAATGGAATCTCACTGTTGTTTTAACTTGCATTTCTCAAATGGCCAGTGATGTTGACCATTTTTTCATATATTTATTGACCATTTGTACTTCTTCATCTTAAAAGTAACTATTCATTTCAGCTAATAGTTTTTTGCATGGGTCTTTAAATTTAGGGGATCTTTTTTGTTTAGTTCTTTATATATTCTAGATATTAGCATTTTGTCAAGGAGTAGCTGGGAAGTTTTTTCCTTCTGTAGGCTGTTTCTTCCTCTGTTGGGGTTTCCTTTGCTGTGAGGAACCTTTTTAATTTGATGTGGTCCCATCTCTTGATTCTTAGTATTATTTCTTATGCAGCCAGGGTTTTGTTCAGAAAATCTTTACATGCAACTATGTCTTCAAGGGTTTATTTATTTTGTCTTCTAGTAGATGAAGTGTTTTGTCCAAATGTTTAGATCTTTGGTCTATATTGATAGTAATTTAGTGCACAATGAGAGATATGTGTCTAGATTCAATTGTCACCATGTAAATAGCCAGTGTTCTATTATTTTCTCTAGTCCTACAGAGTACTTTTTGAGCTATTTTCTAACCTCCTGTTACCCTTTCAAATAATTCTGGTGTACGCTTATGTTACATTGCCCCTTAGCACCTCTGGATTGGTTTTGGGGAGTTGGGAATTTGGGGGGCATTTTGTTACTTTGTCTTCTCAAGCTTCCATTATTTTTCTTGGTTGGCTTTTGGTTTTGTGCTGAGGTTTGTGGATGCTCATAGTCTAAACATTTGTTGCTAGTATAGAGCTCTCTTTAGTTGCTGTCTTGGTTACTTTTCTCTCGTTGCTGAGACAAAATACCCAACACCCCAAATGAAGAAAGGAAAAGTCTATTTAGCTTACAGTTTGTGGAGGTTTCCGTCCATTCTTGGCTGGTTCTGAGGCAGAGTGGCATATGGCAGAGGGCAAACTGTTCACGGCAGCAGAGCACAGCAAAAACAACCAGCAAGAGGGAGGAATGGCAGGCCAGCAGCCTCTTTCTTTCCCTTACATTGTAAACAGCCTACCCCCACCCAGAGGGCGTGTAGCTCTCACAGAATCTCCATGCCCTCCTCTGCCACAGGTTCAGGATGAATACAAATAAGCACTCCAGCTCCCTTCTGAGTCACATAGTTAACCTTTTAAACTTCCCAAATAACACAATAAACAACATCCCACAAGGGTAAGGGCATGTCCTTTTTACCCCAAGATTTACAACTGCTGAGTTACTTAGTCAAACCTCTAGACTCCCCAAGTTGACAGAATGTATCAACCATAACAGTTGCTTTTCTGTGATGTACTTTGAGCATGTATAACTATAATCCTTTGCCACACTCCCAAGATCTGACAACAATGGTTAATTTGGGATGGAAGGATGCAGTGTTGTTAGTCCAGCAATTAAGTTGTTTGGGACTCTAGTATTGTTAATATTACAAAGGTAATGTGTCAGCTTACAAAGAAATAGTGACAATTAATGCAACCCGTTTAATATGAAGCAAATCAGCTAAAGTAGTACTGTTATGCACAACTAAGTTAGATAAAAATATTATAGGCAGTCAGGCCCTCACAGTAGCCACTGCAGAAGACAAGATACGTAGACAAAAGATAAAATGAACATACCCACATACTTCCTAAGGATAAACATGAGACTGATACTCTAAATTCTCCCTTGAGAAAGCTAAGAAGAGCCACTGACCCAACCCCCTACAGGAACAGCCCCTGTTCTGTATTCATGCCCACTTGCTATCCCATTTGATCCTGATTTAATCAATATTACCTGAGCAATTATACTCATAATCTTATTGGTTGACCATAGTTTTGTCCCACCTCATGCCCACCTCGCAATTTGTCATTTTTCCCCATCTTGGACCCACCTTACCTCATGGATTCACTCTATAAAAATCCCTAGAGAAGGCAAGGTCCTTGGTAATCCACTCAGGACCCCTTCTGTTTCTCTCTCTCAGATAGAAGCTTTCTTTCCCCAATAAATATATTCTTCTCTTAACCTCAGTTGTTTATAAAATTCATTCTTTGATTTTCGAGAACTTAAACTCCTACTGGACATCTAGCAGGTTGGGAGTTTCTTTCTCCTATATTGGAATCGTCCAAGTCATATTAGAAATTAACACAAGAACCAATTACGTACCACCCTTAATCCTAAAGAAGAAACCTGCAATTATGACATAAACCTTAAGACAACCTAGGTATTTGTTATGTTTGGTGCAAGTAAGAGACAAAACAAAGTAAAAGGAGCCTTTATTGCCAGGTACTGGAAGGCTGCTGAGAAAGACGCAAAGACCTCCTCAGAGGGGAAGCTGGGGAGCAAAGGTTGCATAGAGCTAGGGTTGGGGTGGCATTTTGGGGGCAATCCAGGTGATGTGGCAGGTGGTGAATGCGCAGAGGCAGGAAAAAGGAAATAGGAAATTATAAGAAAGGAAACAGGAAGTTGTGACCAGGCTGGGGGAGGAGGAAGGGGAGATTAGCACATGGTCATCTCTGGAACGGCCATGTTGGCTCATTGCCATGATGACTTGGCAGAATTTTAGTCTGGGTGGAAACTCATCAGTATTGATTTATGCTAATATATACTAAATGTGATAGTTACATCACTGCTAATGGTAGAAGAGGATGCAAAAGTATTACAGAGTTAGCTATCAAAAGATTAACAATATTTTATGGTTACATTATTAAAGATGTAAGGTTTGGGAATGGAGCAATCCAAGAGGAAATCATTGAAGCATTAAATTCTGATATGAGGAGGAGATAGAAATGGTACAAAGGACCTTATTGGGAGGAAGAAGGATGTTTACAGAGTTAGGTAAAGATAAGAGAAAAAACTGTCCTAGAATAGAACATAAAAGAAGAAGAGAAAAAGAGCAAGAAATAATTAAAAGGAGAAAAGTTAAAGGGAAAAGAGCAATGAAGAAAAAAAGAAGAAACAGGTAAGAAATAAGGCAGGAGGGAGGTTTACCACACCATACAAAACTGGTGAGGAAGAAAGGAGGGAAGGAAAAAAGAGAAGGAAAAAAACCCTAAAAACATGTACACATAAAAACAAACAAAAAATTTAAAAGGAACTTTAATTTCAAATGTGTGGTTTTTTTCTAGGATCTACAGCTTTGCGGCTGTGTCCAAATGAAGATGTGTCCCTTCTCACACTGGTAGATAAGGAAGACAGTTAGATCCTCAATGATAAAGTGGGAGTGATTTTCTTCTATCTCTACTAACAAACAGACTCCCAAAGAGAACATGAGAAGAAAGCAAAATCAAGGCATAGAGTTCCTTGCAGAAACTACTTATGTGCTTCATTCTGAGAAAAATATGGACAGTTCAGTTAAATAATTTAAATATTTGACTTTTCTATGTTAAATATTACTTATTTGAATGCCAGTGCTTCCTTATGTCTAAAAATTCAATATCACAGTTAATTTTAAGTACTAAGATTGCAGGAAGTATGGCAGAAACTATTCTAAAACTGTTCTTTTAAAGTAAAAGGAATACCATTTTTGGAAGGAATACACAAAAAAGTATAGCTTTATGATGTGGTGTATTTTCTCATTTAAAAGATTCCTGCTTCTTGAGCTTTAGGTATAATTAGCTTATATAAAAATCGTCTTGAATAGTCCCCTCCCCCAATCTTACTGGTGTTGAGGGAAAAGAGACCATATGACAATCCATATTCTGGTCCTTAAAGTTCCAACACATCACTCCCATTCATGTTTCATGGGCCAGATTGTCACATATAACTGCAAGTAGGCAGGTAAGTTCAACTATAGTTTGTACAAAATGGGGAGGGCAGAGACAAAGAGACACACAGAGAAATGTAACACTTAACAACAGTTCTGCCGGGAATATATAGCTCAGTGGTGCAACACCTGCCTGGCAAGTGCAAGATCCTGAGTTTGATTCCTAGTACTCCCCTCAAAAGGAACAGTCCCAATGACTACCATGCCTTCCAAATGTCTTTCAAATGAATAAAGAACTGTTTAGACTAGGCAGAAGCTATGTTCTTTCTTTTCCCCTCTTTATAAAAACCAGTACTATTCAGATAAAAGCTCTCAAATTGAAAAAAAAAACAAAAAGCCCCCAGCTGACCCCTGATAGATAACGGAGGCACCGAGCTGTTCTGTGGCTCTAGCCTAACCCAATCCATTCAAATGCTGGTGCTTGGAGTAGAGCTGCGATGCCCACCTACCCCCGTGTCTCACACGCAGGCCACTTCACTAACTTCCATGACATTCCAGGCCCAGTAGACTTCAAAGTTTTTAAAACTGCCTTACATATTGCTGTCTTAGTAAAGTTTGTTGTACACACACCAAATTATATAACCACTTTTCTAAAAAATAAAGACACTGCTTTTAATTTTGCCTTTTAAGATAATGAAGTATACTAGCAAATGACTGTTTTAAAGTCCTTAGGACAAAAGTTTCAAAATATTAGTAAGTAATCTTTTCCTTTATGTTGATACTAATTATACTACATCAAATGCTTTAAAGCTGCTCTTTTACAATGTTCATGATTTAGCTTCCTTTATTTGCAAGAAACAATCTTGCTTTGACGTATAATTGAATAATATCCTTCAATGTCATGTTAAAAATACTCATTGATGTAAAGTGCCAAAGCTTTATTGCACCATGGCAATTATTAATAAAATGTTCACATAAATGGTTATTTTAGGTCTGTATTTCCATTTTTAATTCTATGAAATGATTGTTGAATAACATACAATTAAAGAGCCTTCTGCCTCACAGCCAAGTATCTTTTTTTGGATAAACTCTGTGATAAAATAACTCTGACATAGCCTGTTGCTTTGAAAATAGAACATCAAAAAAATTGTCACCGTCAACTTACTCATAGGGGTAGCTCAGGATAAATTTAAAGGAAAAGAGGCTAAGTTAAAATCCTGCCCCCCAAGCGTTTGCTTGGCTGCTTTAATCCCTTACAATCTCCAGCCAAATGTGAAATTTGAAATTTTACATCATTAAGAAATGCATTTGCTGAATCTACTGAAAATTATTGCCATCATGTATCTAGTGTTCTTGTCAGGGCCAGGGCTGGGAAGTCAGTGAAAACACATTTCGTGAAGGCTTTCATTTGATAAAGGAGAGCGAGCTAAGATCTCCCAGTGAGGCAGGCCTCTTCACCAGGCTCACGTGGGGGCTCTTCAAGGTACAGCAACTTACGAACTAAAAACAAGTTACCTCAGCTGCCTCCTGAGGACACATTGGGACATGAATGATTGCTTTAAGGCTCAATGAAAATCTTTTTTAGTCTAAGGACATGACTTCTTTAACACTATAATGCTCATAAAAATGAAGTTTCTGAGATAACTGCTTTTATTTAGGTCCATATTCTAAGTTTCAACTTCTAGTTCTCAAGAATTACTTACTTGACTCAGGCATAAGTCTCTCTCTCTCAACTTGATAGCTGCTTTGAGGTGCTCTGAAACAACAGGTTTGGATGGTAAGGTTAGGCACTTTTGTAAGAACTGAGGGATTTTTTTATGTCTTTCTCACTTAAAATTCAATCTTATCTCTTATGAGGGTGTAGGGGCTGCCAGCATCTGTAGCTCTGGAAGGGCTTTGATCTCTAGAACTTTTCAGATTGTCCTTCGTAGAAAATCAACCAATATTCATCTGAGTTTACCTCTTCCTTGCAATATTTTGCTAAAGGCAGACAATTGTAGGCAACACATATAATCACTCTGCCCCCAACTGTTTTCCACAGTCAGACTCACTGGGCCCACAGTCTACATTCTTCACATGAGGGTCAATGTCAGTGAATACTCTACACTTGGACTCTAGCTAATCAATCTGCCAAACTGTTTCTTTCCTGCTTGCTGCATGACTACCAATTCCAAATAGCATATTTTAAGCTTATGTAGGGCAGAATCTTCTTTCCAAGGACTTGTATCTATATTTGTGTTACAGTAATGATCTCCACTTAATGAATATTTTTTGCCCTCTTTTTTCTTCTATGACACATAATACGACTGCATTTCTCTGTTCTTTTTAAAGATAAGTATTACCATATGACTTACTTTAATCACTAAAGTGATATACCTCCTATACATAAGGAAGTTCACATTTTTCCTTGAAGGTTTGATAATTTTAGGCTATTAAATAAACTGACAACAAATAGAAAAAAAAGGCATGCTAGTTTATTAATAGGGAAAACTGGGAGCCATGTACAAGGTATGATACACAAAGAATAGGCCAAATAGTTGGAGCTTAGATAGCATTTTCAGTTACAGAAAGGAACAGCAACTTGAGGCTGTGAGGAAGGTTGTAATTAAAGTTAATGGAAGTGTGAAGGGAGAAAAACATGCACCAACTAATGATTGCCATATTACGTAGATAAAGTCACAGGAAACAGCTTTCAGAAGCATATCTGTCATCCTATAGAAATCTCTGGGAGACCCAGTAAGGCACAACAGATCCTCCTAGGAAGCCTGATTGCATCTGCTTTGTACTTGTTGACACATGTGGATCTTACCTACAAAAGAGCAGTCTTGTCTAGCTCTTATTTCTGTGGCCCCTCTGAGGAGCCATGTCAAAATCTGCCAAAGAAGAGTATTTTGGGGGTGGTCTATTTAAATCTCCCTCAAACAAAAACCTTTAAAACCCACACATGTTAACCATAATTCTTTCTCATTGCCATAGTAATCATGCAAGCAGGAGTCAAGATGTAGTTTTTGTCACACTAGTTCCATCATCGATAACAGACCATGCACAAGAAATAAATTTTCATTATAATATGGTTTAAACCATATGGCTTAATGTGTTCTGTAGTTTAAATGTGCTCTCCAAGTTTCATGTGTTGGAAATTTAATCCCCCCATGCAACACAGGGAGGTGAGCTTTAAGCTGATAAACTTAATAGGGCTCTGTCTTTATAAATGGACTTATGGTGTATCACTGCAATGAGTGAGTTATCTCAAGTAAGTCTGCTTAAAAAGTGAGGTATTATTTACTTTCTCATCACTGAGACAGAATATCCCACACCTGCAATCTAAAGGAGACAATGTTGATTTGGCTTACAGTTTCCAGTGGGTCCAGTCCCTAGTCAGCTGGCTCCGAAGCAGTGACGCACAGTGGAAGGGCCTGGTAGAGGACAGCTGCTCATCTTTTGAAAATCAGGAAGCACAGAGAGAAAGACAAGGCAAGAGCCAAGGACAAGAATTCAATACACTCTTCTAGGTCATGTCCCAGTGACCCTGCCTCCAATTAGGCCCCACAACTAACAGCACATTCAGCTTCTGAATTAATCCATGCATAAATCCACTGACAAGTACAGCACCCCCGTGATCCAGCTGCCTTCCAAACACACGAAATCTGGGGGAGGATTTTAGATCTGAACTCCAGCAGTGAGTGTGACCGTCTCTTGCTCTGCTGCCTTCCACCAAGACATGCTGTAGCACAAAAGCTCTTGCCAGATGAGGCCTCTCAATTTCCTACCCTCCAAAACCATAAGGAATAAATCTCTCTGTGTACAAATTACCCAGTTTGTAGTATTCTGTTAAAGCAATAATAATGGATTAAAGTAATAGGATATTGAGATTTTATGAAGTTGTAACTTCATAAAAGTTGTAACACAGCCTATTCCTGACAGTTAAGGTATAGCAAATGTTATAAACCACAAAATTTCAGTGGCTTCAACTAAGAAATTTATTTTTTCTTCATTTGACACTTCAATGAAATGGTATTTGGCAGAAAATCTTCTGTGTGATTATTTAGGAATCCTCTTCCATTTATGGTTTCATTATCTCCTAGAGCTTTGTAATTCTTTTTCAAGTTATCTCAATCTGGTTGATTGGCAGGCAGAGTGAAGTCTCTTGCAAGAGACTTTTATGGCAGTTCCTGGCTGCAAAAGGCGATGAGAGATGTAATCTTACTGTATATACCAGACCAAGAAAGAATGAGATTTAATCAACATGTAGAACTCTCAATAGTGTTCCTTATAAATCTACTGCTCCATTAAATGCACCTACAGGTCATCAGGCTTTAATTTGTTTTCAAACTATATGAAAGGCAGGCTTCATAGGTATGTAACCTGTTAGTCTCATAGGGTGTCATGCTTAGAAAGACCCTTGTTTTAATAAAACATTAAGTTTTGAACAAGGGGCTGTATTTTCATTTTACTGTGAGTCTCACAAATTATGCAGCTGGTTGTAAGTGTAAATTATAACAGGAGGATGTGCACATGGAAGCCTTAGCTGTATGTGCAATATGGACAAGCACAATGCTGCTAAGATTTCCCTGGTCCTTTAAGCCCATAGTTAACTTGTAGAGACAATGCCCTGGAAGGATTTTTGGTTTTTCTGAACATTCTTGCTCATGACCATTACCAGTGTTATTCTTACTGCTGCAAGAATTATGACTATATAACAAAAAATAAAATTTTGCTTTACTTCAAAAATATGCTCTTAGAACCTATTTTTAAACTGCTATGAAACTATTATTTTGGATTCTCATAAGCCATATTTTTCACACTTTTTTATTAGTCCATACAATTATACAAATTAGTGGGTTTTGTGGGAAGATTTGCACATACATATAATATATCTTAATCATTTTCCCCGTATCACGCCTCCCCCCCCCATTTTGGGGATGTTTCAGTGTTTAAGCCATGTTTTCTTTAGAGATGAGAGGGCTATTGCAAAGTAAATGTCTAGGCCCTGAAAGAAGCAGAGCAGAGTTTATGCCATAACACAAAAGTCCCCTCAGCTAAGTGAGGAGTTCAAGAATTGGACAGGGTTAGAATTTGGAAAGGATCTCTGAAACTAGAGATAAGGAAGCAGACTGAATCAACACCAAGAGACATCTTACCATTCTCAGTGCCTGCAAGATAGGTGCTAAAGAAATAGCAGATTTGGAGATCATTAGCTATTACCTTCCTAGTAATCATTGCCTCAGCTGATACAAGTCTTTGGTGAAGAGTCAACCTTTGTGATGACTGGTCCACACCAAGGACCTTCAGAAACTGCCCACATATCACCTATGGATTTCCCAAAGAAATGACACCTATCCATGACCCAAGAATTTTCTGAATCCCATTTAAACTATCATGTGTGGATAATCCTATTTTCAGTGGCTGAGAAATAAATTATTAGGAATCCTGAAATTAATGTTACTGTTGTTGCTTAGATTTTTATAGGTGGTGGGTGATATGAATGGGAATTTGGGATCCAAATCCATTAGCAGAATTTGGATCATAGTGGGAATGTAAATTCCTTTTACATGCTTCCTCCTTTGCAATTCCACCTCTTGATTCTGTAGACTACTTTAAATAAATCACCTTATTAGGCTAGAATTTATTTTTGTTGGGTATAACCTGAAGACTGATACATAATTTTATGCCTCTTAGAAGTTTAGATAATGCTATCGCATTTATTTTTTCAATAATGCAATGCTTTAATACTCAGCTAAGGTAATGTTATTTTAACTTACAGATTGTAAGAATGAGTCATAATAATAGATTTTTTTAAACCAATGTTGCAAAGTTAAAAAAAGATAAAATCCATCTGTAATGGCTGATTGTGTCAACTTGCAAAGTTTAGAAGCTTAACTAAATCAGTCCATGAATTCTATACCCCAGAGTGTAGAAGACATAAGGAGGCAGCTCAATGCCCTGGGGATATAAAGGAGAACTGAGGAAGGACAGCTGGGCTGCTGCTGTTCAGAGGAGCTCCAGTCTTCACCTTCAGCTTAGATGTCTCCCGGCTTCCAGTGTAGACTCTTCAGCTTCCACTGTATACTTTTCAGCCTTCTAGTGCAGACTTTTCACCTTCAGCTGTGGATCCTTCAGCCTTCTGTCCCAGACTCTTTAGTTTTCTGGCATAGACCCTTGAGCCTTCTGGAGCAGACCCATCAGTCTCCTGATATGGACTTGCATGGACACTGTAGTGAACTCCAGACCTTCACCTGAAGCCTTCAGTCTTGAGTGTGTAGACACCTTCTGCACTCTTCCTCATCCACCTCTGTGGCTGACCATCATAAGCCAATCTTGTAACTACTTATACATTTGTATATGTTGTGTTATATGTCTCTCTAGAAAAACACTGACTGACACCATCATTGTGCTGTAGTTTAAATCTAAAATGATCCCCAATGCCTCATGTGTTAGGGAAGTGACTGGACTTAGGGGGCATTACAACTGACTTGCCATCAGGAGGTGGGTCTAGCTGGAAGAGGTAGTTCACTACGGTGTGACCTTGAAGGATATATAGTATCTCTCTTCCTGGCTCCTCCCTTGGTCTCTCTGCTTCTTGCCTGCTACCTGAGGTGGGCACTTTTCCTCCACCAGTCCCTCCTACTATGCTCCTTCTCCCTGGACCCAGCTGAACATGCAAGGACTAAGACAACTGAAACATAAGCCAAAATAAACCTCTACTCCTTTAAGCTGTGGGTATTGGGTACAGTGTTTTAACAATGAGAAAGTGACTAAGACATAATAGTTGTTCTACTTTAAAGAAATCCTTTCCACTATGCCACCTTTTCCACATTGTCGTAGTTTGAGGGATACTGAAAGGGGAAACAATACAAGACACATAGCTTATAAGATTATTTCTAACAGTCACCCAAAGAATCATGTACAAGAGAGTGCAGGAAATTTGTCCATACACTAAGACCCAAGAAATCTAGCCAAGGTCCTGGATCCCACAGAAATGTCCTGCATGAGTCCAGCTGAAGACCTACAGCCCATGACAACATCTCATGCAGACCTGTTTCACGAATCTGCACTGGGAAGGCCCAAAGGTCAGTGATGGAACCTAGGAAGTCTGTGCCAGCAGGATGAGCTGTGCTACAAGGCTGAGAGACCTGCACCGGAGCCAGGAAATGATGCTCAGAAAAACCAGAGCTCCCCCGGAAGGTACCACAGCCATCCTCAACAATAGTGAAGTCCTGTGTTCCTCTGATGATCAGGACAGCTGAGTTCCCATCAGGAAAGCCAGTGCAGCAAGCTTCTCCAGGAGACTGAGCTATGCAGCTCATTCCTTTCCAGAGCCAGGAAGTGATGCTCAGAGCGAGACGAGAGCTCCTCCAAAGTGAACCGAAGCTACTCTCAGTGCCAACAAGGTCCTAAGCTCCTTAGAGGATGAAAACAGCCAAGTTCAACTGGAAAACCAGCATGACAAGCTCCTCCAAAAAAACCAACAGCTCCTTACAGCTTCTGCCAGCTGTGAACAGCCTTTCTCGGTTCCCAACAGCCTCTTTAGTTCCCAAAAGCCTTTCTTCTTCTCCAGGTCTGCCTCTTCTGCTGCTGGCAACAGTCCCCAGGTGGGCCTCTCAGCACCAGGGCTTACTCAGTTCAGCTGGAAGTTACAAGTTGACCACCAGATGTCAATCCACTACACACAGTAAGTCTAAGAAATATACAGTGTAACAAAAAACGCAACTCCTACCTAGCAAAGACTGAGATTATGAAAGCACTTTAAGAACACAATGAACACAAACTGCATTTACTTTGTCTTCTCTAGCATCTCAAGCAACCAACCAAACAGTTCTTTGTAGAGTAACATCAAAACAATGCACTACCTGGCAGTAATTTTTATGAACTACTTTTCTTCATTTGAGGTACACATTCACACACTGAGAGGCAAGATGGGCATCCTGCTTAATATAATTTCCCTCTTGAGCTCTTGTTCTTAGTTATCCTGGCTAGGTTTCAAGTTGAAATCACTTTGCCATTGGCCACACATGATACTGTTTTCTACTTACGATCTCAAATCCAGAATTTTATGAATTATGACCTTTCCAAAGGTATCTAATCTAGGTGGCTCTCTTCAGTTATCTGCTGTCTTCATAAACTTCACTTTTTCTAAATTGTACTTATGTTTTCTGTTCATTGTGAATTTTAAACTTTAAACTGCAGAAAAGTTGAAATTAATATTACAGAGATTCCTACAGGTTCACATTCAGTTTCTCCTATTATTGTCTTAGGTTAGTATAGTCCATTTCGTACAACTGAAAAAACAAATCTTTATTATTATTAGTTGCATTAACTATTCTCTTTCTACATGGAATGGCAAGATTTTATATGTAGGTTGACAGATATCATGACCTTTTTTGGAAAATGCAATTGTCTTGGTTACTTTCTTGCTGCTGAGACACAATACCTGATACCCATAGGTATCCTTAAAATAGAAGCGGTTTATTTTGGCTCACACATTTTGGAGGACTTAGTCCGTATTCAGCTGGCTCCAAGGCAGAAAGGACATGGTGAAAGGGTTTGGCAGAGGAATACTGCTCAGATCATGATGGCCAGGAAACAAATAGGAAAAGAAGACCTGGAGAGGACAATATTCTCTTTCAGGTCACATCCCCTGTGACCAGCCTCTCTGACCAGGTACCAACTCCCAACAGCCCACTCAACCACTGAACTCACTTGTGGATGAATCCACAGATGCATACAGCACCCCCATGATCCAAGCACCCTCAAAAGCCCCACTTCTGAGGACATGCGAGTTTTGGACGGACATTTCAAATCCAAAACACACTGACCATCTACCACAGTGAAGTATAAACAGAAACCAATCTCCTGCTTTTCCCTAATACTGCTTGGGAATCCATTCTTCTGTGTTCCTTGAATAAAGATGTATTTGGTGTTCCTCTCTGCAGGAAGATTTTATGTTCTTGACATGGTGACCTCAATGTGTAGCCATATGGGTTGAACAGGAGTGTTAAAGGGCAGAATCTTTAACAATCAGCATAGAATTCCCCATGTTTTCCCTTCCCTTTATCATGACAAGCAATTTTCCATATAGTGGCTATTCTTTCAGTCTGCATCTCAGAATGAACCATAGTCACAGTCAAACTACAATCAATATGGTCTAATACTGTCTTGGTTATTTTTCTCTTTGTTAAAACAAAATAACTGACATGCAAAGTTGAAGGAGTTTTTTTCAGCTCACACTTCGTAGACGTTTTAGTCCACAGGGCTGGCTCTAAGGCAGGGCAGCATGCCAGAAGGGCATCACAGAGCAGCCAGGAGGCAGTAGCAGAAAATCAGCAGCGGCAGCAGCAGCAAGCCTGCCTTCTCTGTAGCCCTTTATATTTCATCCAGGCTGTTTTGATTGATGCCATTCACATCCAGGGTGGGGCTTCCCTTAATCCCAGCATCACACTCTTACTCCACATTCACACCTTAATCCAGCCACTTTTGAAACGTCCCACCTACGACTGCATGAAGCTTTGGGGGACATCTAGACATGAGCCATGACAAGCACGTTGTCTTAGGGTGCATGGGGCAGTGGCATTTGTTACACAGATCTGCAGCTCTGCACCTCTCTTAAAAACACTAGGGGTTCTTATGTTCTTTACTAAGACACCAAAACAGAAAATCCTCTTTAAATATCTCATTTCTACTGTTTTCTTAGGGTCAACTCTCTCTGGGTTTATGTTTATGGAAATAGTAACAAAACTTTGACTAACAATATTGTTTTGGAAACCAATGTTAATGTCCAGAAAAGAGAGCATCTTTATAGATCCAGGACTGCAGTAACACAGGTCATCCCACAAATCACTTAATGTCTATGTTGCCTGCTTTCCTGACAAGTGGTAAAATCCTATTTTAAAGAAATGTTAAGAAAAAAATAAACTATCTACAGAATATATAAACACATTTTTAAGGTACTATTTTTGGCTACCTTGGTACAGACATAACTATTTTTAAAGCTCATTTTCCTAAATTTTGTTCTATAACTTCCAAAAGCCAAGGAATGTGTGTCTGACCAAAATGCCAAACAGATAGCAAAGGTAAGTTTCAGAGTTTTTGCTCATTCCCCTATTCAGCGTAAGTATTATGTCCACTGCCATTACAGATGGATATTATTTAGTGTAAGCTTTTTAAAAAATCTTTTTATGTAACAGTAAGATAAGATGAAGGACAAAGTTCTATGCCTTCCCTAAAGTTACCAAGTATCATTTTTGGATCTGAAAACAGAACATATTTACATATTTTATATATATATATATATATATATATATATACACACACATACAGACAGAATATATCTATTATCCAAAAACATTTTCTTGTACTTCTTTACAGTCTTACTCCCCCAACTCTACCCCATTACAGGCTCCAAGTATAACTGACATGCTGTCACTATAGATGTCTTAGACTTTCATCAAATACTTTGCTAGTGTTAAAATTTCTAGTTGTCCCACAAGTGCCACAGAATTGTGTGAGTTCAGCTGTAATTTAAATAAGAACCACATTGAAAGTGACTGAGATTGGGGGTATGGCTCAGTGGTAAAGGGCTTTCCTGGCATGTATCTGACCCCCCAGCTCTGCAAATAATTGATATATCCTGTAACTCTCCTGAATTTCTTCTCTCTCATCTCTTCCTAATAATTTGTTGCAGAATCTAGGTTATTTGTCCTGTAAATTTTTCCGATAGGCTAGATTTTGTTTGCGCTGAATGTTTAACAGGTCCCTCTGTCTTTTTGTAGATGGCTCCATTTAGTAAATTGATGAGATAGAGCCTAACTTTCTGGCATCATGCACTTTTACCTGGGTTGAAGGATTAAAGGCTTTCATGTTCTTTCAGTGTAACAGAATTTTATATTCAAAACAGGTAAGTTTATTGGCTCACATATCTAGAACTTCTGAGGTTTGTTACACATTGGGGACACCTGATTGATTTGGTTTCTGAGTTTTGGCTACCCTTTCATAGGAAACAAAGGACTCAAATTCGTTTCATTACCACTCACTGGCTTACTTTGGGTCAAGCATCCATTCTGAAGCAATTAACAGCACTAACTGGATATTCCAATTGACCAGATTGCAGTCCCAAGGAGGAGTAATCTTTCTAAAACCCTATGAGCTTTTACTACTTTTACAGAAAATTTTAGTCCTCTAACATCACCGTTGTACGGTATACAGATGTAACTTTTGCTTAATCTTTACACGACAGCCCTTATCTACAAACAATATTTCTACCTAAGTGAATGAGTGTTTTGGGTGTTTGGGAAGATACCCCTCAGAACTGTCCCCCAAGTTCCGCTGTATTAAATCAGGGAGTGCCTCCTGGCTCTCGTCTGAGGGGCGAGCTCTGTAGAAATAAAAGTTTCAATACAGGAGAAAGCAGGCTGAGGTTGGAAACCAGAAAGTGGCAGTGGGGACCGGAAGCTCAAATTACGAGCATTAACAAAAGAAAAGCAGGACACTGAGTGGCAATACACGTGAGGGATGGGGACACTTACCTGAGGTGACTGTGAAGACGTCACAAGTTAAACTTGGTGTACTTTACCGGTTATTTTTAACCCCAACTATAAAGCATTAATGGTTTCAGGAAACGTTTCCGGACGACCAGCATTAGGGCAGAATGGAAGTTTCATGAGACAAGTCAGAACACCTGGGACAAAATACCGACTTCCGTCGGCTGTCCAGAAGTGGATTTTCCGCTTTGCATAGCCCGGGGTCGGCCACGCCCCTCTCCACAGGCGGCCCTGCGCTGGCGTCATTTCCGGTCCGGGGCAATTCGCGTCCGGGTCAAACAGAGCCGCCTGCTCTCCGGGAGGAGTGGAGGTGCCGCGCTGTCCACGTTATCTTCTCCTAGAGAGCTCGCGCCTTAGAGTCCAGAGGCGAGAAACTACCTCTCCTTTCCCAGGCGAAGAAAGACTAGACCTGGGAACGGGCAGCAGCTGGGCCGCGCCGGTGAGGGCTAGCGGCTCTGCTCCTTCGCTCGCAGCTGTCTGGGAACTGGGTGCCGGCGCTGAGGGACCCCCAGCGGACCGCAGCCCCCTTCCCTGGCTGCCCTGCCCACCCTGCTGGGGAGGGCGGAAGATGCCAGTGAAGAAGAAGAGAAAATCCTCCGCGGTGGCAGCGGCAGTAGCGGAAGACGGAGGCCTCAAAAAGTGTAAAATCTCCAGGTACCACCTCCCCGTCTCTTAGCCTTTCGCCCTTCCCCCGGTGCGGGACGGCTGGAGGGGAAGCAGTCGGGCGCAGCCCCCGGGCTCCGACTGGGAGGTGAGACCCCTGCGATCGCGCGGGCCGGTGAATGGGGAACGCCGACCTCCGCGCCGGCCCGACCTCGTGTTCGCGTGTGTGGTGCTCGGCGTTCAAGGAGGACCGAGGAGTCCCCCACGCGGGTCTCTGCCCCGGAAGGTGGGGGACAGACTCGCAGTGAGGGTCGCGCTCGCTTCCCCGGCCCTCCGCTCCCTTACCCTGCCTTCGCCTCTTCCCCCACCCAGAGGATCGCTTCCAGAACTCCTTTGTGGGGGGGTGATGAAAGGGGCAGAGCGTGAGGGATTTTGACAACTGCTTTGGGAATCGTAGAAAGAAAACTATTCTATAATTGGCCTCCATATGTAGTATTTGAAATGACCCAACCGGGACGCTCCTAGCAGGAGGCCTTTTAGATCCCAGGAGCCCAATTTTTGGAATTATAATGTACCAGTTGTCCCGATTCTCTGTGCGGGGAATTACCAAGTCCCTGCATGCTTCCGTGCTTTTTGTGTTCTGACATCACCGTACCGTTAGCTCACAATATAAATATTAATAGTTCGGGGGCCATTGTACTCTACATTCTCTCGGAGAAAGAGCAAGAGAGGCAGAACTGTGTTACAGGTCTTTGACCCCATTCGTAGCATTGTCACTTAGCCATTACGGAAACATCTTATGCTGCGGAAATCTTTGCAGTTTAGATTTGAGAAGTGCCCTCCTCTTCCCCCAACTTTTTTGGACGTCTTTTTACCAAGAATTAACAGTTAAGGCAATAATTTCAGATGCTGCCATTAAAACCAACAGTAGCCGGCACTGGATGAAATAGTAGCGCTCTCCTTGAAGAGAGATCTGTTTAAAATGTGAGGGAGGTGAGTTGGATAGTCTGCATCTTTCTTTTTTGCAAGAATAATATATCCTTTTAAATTTTCAAATACTAAGTATCAAAATACACTTTGTAAGATTTTGTTTTCAGATTGCAAAAA
The DNA here is from genome assembly GCA_004027595.1 of Dinomys branickii. Taxonomy (NCBI): domain Eukaryota; kingdom Metazoa; phylum Chordata; class Mammalia; order Rodentia; family Dinomyidae; genus Dinomys; species Dinomys branickii. The sequence goes on along the minus strand of PVLD010001585.1, from coordinate 123,892 downwards.
TAATGAGCATATTCTTCCCTTCATTACTGTGTTTCAGCAAAAGGAGCCTGGGAAATTTTGTTTGTTTTTGTTTTTTTGAGACAGGTACGTAGTTCAGGCGGCTCTTGAACTTGGTGTATACCCAGGCCGGCCTCCAGCTCACAGCAGTCCTCCTGCTGCAGCCTCCTGAAAGCTAGGGTGACAGGCATACACTGCCACACTGAACTCTGGGGCTGTTATTGGAATAATTTTCTTATATCGTAAAGTGTAAAATCTCTTTTTGGTGGCTAACATTAGAATTTGACATGATTATTTTACTAGCTCATATTTTTATGTAGTAAAATGGGCACATTTTTAATTCATGGCCATCTTAAGTGTACAGTGTGTCACCATTCAAATGAAGGGTACTACAGTAGCTGGGAAGGCAGTATTATAGCTCAGGCAATACTGATAAAGCGATACTGTATCAGTTTATCATGTTAAATGTGGCATCCCTGTTTTACACTGCATGATGCAGTTGCACGGTTCTCTAAAGTCCCTTCAATCCCAGCTGTTAGTGGTTTTATGAATAAAAGAAAAACGTAATCTGAGACTAAATATCTTTGGCACAATTATTTGATCTATTTTTAATTATTAACTTTAGGATTTTTTTGTTGTGCTTTCACTAGCTTAATCTGTGGAATTTCATATACCCTTAGGTCCCAAGTCATTGTTTATCTTTTTAAAAAATCCATTTAGGTTTGGTAGGTGATACGTTTTTTAATACATTATTTTATTTACATCTCTTAGTATATCCCTTTATTTTCAAATATTAAGTATCAAGATACACTTTGTAAGATTTTATTTTCAGATGAGTATGTGTACACAAATACAGCGTGCATTCATACAGTAGCAGATTCACGGTGTATAATTTACTAACCCTGCATTGCGACTTAGGTAAAACTGTGTAGTTCTAAACTCTGGGGAGATAATTTTAGTTGATACTAACTGGAATTTGTTAGTAAGCAAAGTTTCAGTTGGATTTTGTTAGCCAGAAATTCTTACTGTTTCAAATTGCAAATATTTAACTCCATTTTTTCCTTATGTCATCTTTAAAAAAAAAACTTTAATTTGAATTGAAGTAGTTCTTATTGAACTTAGTTTTTCACTAAGAGTTGAGACTTGATAAAAATCTTAGGCATTTGTGTGTTTTCTAAGCTATTGCAGATCCCAACCCCCTGCTAGACTAATAAGTGGAGAGGAACATTTTTCAAGCAAGAAGTGCCTGGCTTGGTTTTATGAGTATGCAGGTAATGAAATTAATGTAAGAAGATATCAGTCATATGCTTTAAAAAGTTTTTTTTTTCCCATTCATTTAACAAGTTATTTATTGCAGTCCTGCTATGTTTGAGTGCTGTATGCTGGGATTAGGGTCAAGACTAAGGATTGTGGATTTTTTTAGAATTTCATGCCATTGTAGGCTGATATTTCTTTAAAAATATATTGAATGTATATTTAGTAGTAAAGTAGCAAATATGTAAACAGAAACAGATTCGCTCACTTACATCTATTGGCTGAAGGAGTATTCTGGAAAACAAAAGTACATAATACAATTGATTTTTCTATTCAATATTCTGGGAAAAAACCTGTAAAACATTTTTCTGACATTTTTGTTTTGGAGATTGTTTTTTGAACTAGAAACATTTTTTGAAACTTGGGAGACAGTAAAAGATTTAAACCTCAGGTAGATCATTGTTCAACATATTTATCCTATAATGACTATTATTTACCCATTTCTACTAGAGATGCAATAATAAGAAAGTAAGTAGGTTGATATTAATACAGTGATAAGTACTATATTGGAAAGACGCACTGAGAATTCATAGGAGGAATATATAACCCAGCCCTGAGCAGTCAGGGGAGCTTTCTTGAAGGAGCTAATTAACCTCAACTAAACCCTATCAATGGTAGATGAAAAGCTCTAGGCTCAGGGTGATACCCAGCATCAAGGTGAAAGTCGGAGCCAACCAGGGATGAAGCTGAAGAGCTCAGCAAATGCAAACACATGAAAAAGGAGTTGTTTCCCATTTGTTGCTTTTCATGAGAACATATAAGGCTTCTTCCCCTCAGTAGTTCTGGCCTTTTGGAGTTACTGATTTTATAGCTTTGTGTTTTTACTTTTCCTTTTTCTTTCTTGGTTCCCTAGTTTTTGGCTTTTGTTCTCCTTTTATCATTATTCTCAAAGCTTTTGTTTAAAATAAAAGTATGCTTGTAGTTACTGCCTTATATACTGTAATATGTGTTAAAATCTAAATGTATTGTGGACTTGATGTGAAGTTCAGGCCAACTGTGTGGAAAGTAAGACTGTTTTGAGGAGGCAGCAACTTCACGGTTGGTATCTGCTGAGTGATCCCAAAAGTATAATTTTAAAATTGTTCAGTAGCAGAACAGATTCTTTCTAGACCAGAAAAAGGCTATTACTGGCATCCCAAGACAACTATTAACCCAATTTAAATGAAGGGAATTCATTTTCTTTCTGACCTCCATTTTAAGATGTTGACCCATTATTCAACATGCCAGTTTTACTGGTGTGCATGATAAAGAATCCAGAGGTCATTTATCCTGTTTTACTAATACGTGAAGGTTATTAGATACTGTAATGAGTACATTTTTTTCTTTCATAATTACTTGTTTTACTTTTCCTGGGTATCATAACATTCTAATGAAATATTACCTATGTTAGCATTTTAAAATAACCATCATAATAATTGCTCTCATTATGCCAGGAATTGTGATAAGTCTGTCATTTTAACATATGGCCATTCTGTTAAATAGGTGCTGTTACCCTCATCTTACAAAGGAGAGCACTGACAGATTTAAGAAATTTGCCCAAGATGATACGGTGGGCGACTAGAGCTAGGATTCAAACCCCAGTCAGTTGTGACCCCAGAGGCTGTGCTCTTAACTACTACTCTTAACAGTGTTTTTTTAAAAAAATATTTAAATATGTACATGGTTATGTAACATGGCAACTATTATTTTCAGTTTCACAAAAAATATTAGTACACTTGAACTTAGCTGTCATTTATTCAGTGTTTCATTCAATAAACTTACTGAGCACTTGTTTGTAAGTCGGGCACCATGCTAAATGCTAGGGCTATAATAGCAAGCAAGTCAAACATGATCCCTACCCTCAGAGGACTTGGCTTCTAAGTGAGGAAGACAAATTGAAAACAGAAGCATAGGCAAGGGACTTAAGGGTTGTGGAAGACAGAGAAGAGAGGAAGGACGGATGGACTTGCAGATGCAAGGAGGAGGAAGGGCCCTCTGTGGAGGCTGTTTGGAGAGAAGCCTGCTAGATAGGGAGAAACCAGTTGTTTGCCCACTAAACCTTAGGTGTTTTGTCTTAAAATGGAAATGTACCTCATTAAAATAGAGCCAATCGCTGTGCCTACTGGGAGCAGTGTATACAAAACCCTTAGCGTAGTACCTGGCATACAATCAGAACTTAGTAAATGTTTGCTATTATTGAAACAGCAAAAGCATTACAGCATCAGATTTACTGGTGACATGTTTTCTATAACATTTCAAAGTTGACAAAAATTCATGTAGCGCGTGATAAAATGCTGTGCCACGGAATGTGTTTATGGTCCTGAGCATCTGTTGTGGTTGGCATGGTATTAGGTCCTGAACATAGAGCTAGAAACATTTATGGTTCTATTAAAAAAAATTAGGAAGTTTAAGATGCTTTTCCTATAGAAAATGGCACAAAACTTGTTAAATATAGTGTTATAAATCGTGTAATAAACGTGATAATTTGCCTTTTTACAAGATCTGTCACTCTTGGGTGATATTTAAATTAACAAGAATCATGAACACAGGTGTTCCTCTTTATACATGGGCCAAAATGGTACCAGGACAACCCCAGCTGCAATAGATACCAAAATCCGAGGGTGCTAAAATCCCTCATAAAATTGGGTAGTATTTGTATCTAACCAATACATATCCTCGTATAGAACTTAAATCGTCTGTAGACTACTTACAACTACTTACAACACCTACAGTATTTAAGATTAGTGAGAAGGAGAGTCCATACATGGTCAGTACAGATCCATTTTATTCCTTCTGTTTTTGATGAGCAGTTGGTTCAGTCCTGGATGCAGAACCTCAGTCCTGGATACAGAACCTACAGCGCTGGAAGGCTAACTGTGTACTAGATCTGTAGTAACCAAAAACATAGCAAGTAGCAGGAAACTTTTGAAGTCTTAGAAAGAATTTTAAAATAGGGTTAAATTTGCGTAGTCCTGATATAATAGCTGGCTGATAAACTGTCCTAGAAGAGTAATCTGAATCGTTTCCCTGGCTTCTTAAATTGAGTGCAAACCTCTTTGCCTGAAAGGGTTAGTTAAGTTCAGCTCTGGAGATTTTACTCAGGCAGTAATTTTATTGGAAAGGTGTGGTTCACATTTTGTAATTAACATTATGCAATTGGAGAAAAAGTACTGCTTTAGTTTTAGATCTGTCACTGTTTGCATTGCTTTGGGAAAAAACATCTGCAGACCTTATCTATATAAGGATGTAAGGTCATGCTCATGAGTGTGTATGTGTGTGATGTGTGTGTGTGTGTGTGTGTGTGTGTGTGTGTGTGTGTGTGTATAGCCTAATTTAGCTTGTTTGTAATCAAATTTAGTCATTAATTAGTCTCAGTTTCTAGGTGACTGTTTCTTACAGTGGCAACCCTTAACTCTTCAGCTTTTTCTTCTAACCACTATTGGCAACTTTGAGGACAAGTCTATTCTTACTGCATCAGAAAAATCTGGAATATAATCCTGTCATGCCTTAAAAATGCTCTGTTTTCTTCTTTTAAATTTTTAAATCTGACTATTATTCTTGTCCAACCATATATACAAGGATGCACACCCAGTTATATATTTTAGCAGCCTGATATGTGTGCTTTTCATTATTCATTTATTTGCTTTGATGCTGGAGATTGAACCTAGTGCCTTATTATGCTAAACACACACTCTACCACTGAATTACACCCCCACCACTGTGTGTGCTTTTAAAATTACAAATATAACACATTCTAATTAGAAAAATTCTCTAAATATATATTAGGAAGTGAGTCTCCTGTAATTACCACCCCCTTTACCTTTTAACACCTCAGCGCACAGTTAGTACTTATTTTAACTGAAGGATATTTATACTTTTGCACGATTTAAAAGGCTCTTGGTATTGTACCTTAATATCGTCTTGGCAGCCTGACCACAAGGGGATGACTGCACACTTTAAGCAAAGCTGTAGGACGTTGGCTTCACGCTGTGCTGTAACCCAGTGACGGTGCTGTGAAACCCTCCTGTGCAGCCTGGGTCCCATCCAACTCACAGAGCTGGAGTATTTTAGTCCTTAGCAGAGGGAAATGGAGGTTTCTCCTGACTTGCTTAACATTACAAGACTGACAGTACTTTAACAATGGTAAACATTCTCCTATGATATTTCATCTTATAAGATTTGTTTTAGTCTTAGTCACATTACTATGTTTTGAGGGTCTGAGAAAAATTATAAGAATTGATATATTGACTTACACTTAGTGATAGGAAGAACAATAAGGACTAAATTAACTACCATTAATTAATGCTCAGACAAATGGTAGACATAATCTGAGCTTGTGTGTGTTAAGGTGATATAGCCAGTTTCTTAATGTCTACTTTAGGAGTCATACGAAATGGGAAATTTCTCTTTTGAAAATGTAATACGAAGAAAAGGAAATATAATACGAGAGAAAGGGAATGTAATACAGTAATTTGTATAGGTTTTTATAACATTTGCACACATTAAATTATGTTTAAACATATTTGAGACAGGTAATAGAAGATTTTCTGTTTTTAGTAAGTAAACGGTCACTCTTTGTGATCAGTGTGCTGAACTGCATGCCAGTTCAGACGCACTCGAGGAGAAGCTCCGACTTTCTTATGCTTCTTTATATTCTCGCGCTGCTGAAGCTTATTGTGAGCAGGCTGGCCGTAAGTGCCTTTTCCACATGCAGTTTTAAGTTTTTGTACAGACTGTTGATTGATATTACTAGACTATTTCTTTACTGCTCCTTTTAAAAAGTTTAAAATATTTTATGTTGTAATGTGTTCAAGGAATACTTAAAAAGTTTTAAATTGTAAATCCTATAGCAAATATTTATACTTTATTGAAGCTATGCAAAAATTGAAATTCCATTATCTGTAAAATATGTTGCATTTATAGATGCCTTTTGCATAATGGCTTGTTTCATATTGATATTAAATTATAATAAAATATATAAACTACTTTTGTCTTTGAAGGTCCTGATGAAGTTGTAGGGCCAGAAGGAATGGAAAAATTTTGTGAAGACATTGGTGTTGAACCTGAAAATGTATGTTTTATTTTTAAGTGGAATGGATTATAAATGGGCTATAACATATTATTAAATGCTGAAAGTTGAGATTTTTTTCTTTTTCTTTTTCTTATTCTTTTTTTTTTTTTTTGAGACAGGGTCTTGCTGTATAATTTAGGCTGGCCTACAACTCACAATGTAGCTCAGGCTGGCTTTGAACTCCCCAGCAATCCTCCTGCCTCAGCCTCTCAGGTGCTGGGTTTGTAAGCCTGTACCACCATGCCCAGTGAGACTTTAATGTTACATGAAGATTTTGTTTCTTCATACTTGATACTGTAAATTTGCATTTAGAATCTGTTTAGTCAGTTTAAATTTGGCAAGTGTTCTATTGATGCAAATTTCATTTTTAATAAAATGATACTCTGTTTTCATAAACTATTAGAACTTTTACCTTTTAAGAAATTGGTACATTTCAATTCTTCAGTTAAAAGTTTCAGAGGTTGTACTGTTCAATAGTTGGGAGATGAAAACAGTTGTCTACAAATGCTCTCCGTGATGCAGACCTGATTATCTCCGTGCTGACTTTCCGTCTCTCCTTTGTTCTGTTCTTTCCAGATTATTATGTTAGTTTTAGCGTGGAAATTGGAGGCTGAAAGCATGGGATTTTTTACCAAGGAAGAATGGTTAAAGGGAATGACTTCATTACAGTAAGAAATATTTTTAAAAAAACAAATTTAATAGCCTATTTGAAGAACTTAATTGATATTTTGTGTTTAACAGTTTTCAGAAGTAAGGTTTCACCTTTAAGTCAAATTGGTTTGATCTGTAACAGTCAGTTGGGAATTGACAATTATATTGTGGTCAAATAGTTATGGCAAATAGTTAAGTATCTTTCACATTCTTTAAGAAAGAACTTCAGTATAGTTGTATTAAAAACCTGATTCGTTTGGTAAGTGAATCAGAAGTCAGTGATCAAAGAGTATTCACAAGTTCAGTAACAAAGGCTTTCTCATGAATATGGACTGTCACAATATGAGGAGTTTGTTCATAATGCAATCCAAAGTTCTAGGGCCTCTCTCCCCATTTTAATTGATTTGAAGAAAGTGTTATATGATACTTCTGATTTTTTAAAATGAACCTCATGAAGAAAGAAAATAGAAATGTTGTGTGGTTCCTGTGAAGTCTTTACCATTTTATAGTTACGCACTTTCAGTTTAAGATGCTTCTTTAACTATTTTAGTAAGCTATAGAATTGCTCCTTCATGAAAGTAATTTGATGTTGGCTTTCCGGAGTAAAATATGTTTAATTTCAGAATTGGATGTTGTTTACGTTGTCATGTTTCTAATGCTTATTGAGAATGTTACTAGTCAGCATTCTAAAATAGAGGATGCATGAATTTATAATATTTTTAGAGCACAAAGTAGGGTTTTGTTAGCCTTGTAGTTTCTGGTTGTGATTTTCTTTTATTAATACACTTTGCTACTCTCAATCCTTATTTTTTTGTCTTTCAATTGTTTAAAAGAGTATTTGTTTATATGGCACTTAAATTTTTATATTTCAATTTTCAATGTGTGATTCTCTTTATGAATTACAGCATTAACATAAATTTTTTTCCCCTTGGGTAAAATCTTTTTCTCATATGAATCAAATCAAAATTTCTAGAATGGAACATAAAAGCAACCCTCCCACTTCTATTGTTTATAAATACAGAGTTTGAAACTCAAAGAAATTAACAAAAAATCTGGCACAAAGTGTGCACAGTTTCCTATTGGTAGAGTGAAGACTTAGAATTTAAATTTTCTAATTTCCAGTCTACCATGCTGTACTTTATATCATATTATTCTTTCATGTATAAATAAAAATCTTTGTGAAATAGAGGTCCATTATTAGCTTTTCAAATCATAGTATCTGCAAGTAAGATTGAAATTCTGTCATACATTGAGCAGTGATAATATATCAAATTAAATACATAGTTTATGAAATTCTTTGGGCTAAATCCAAAATTAGCTTAATAAGGTTTTTAAAAGAAGACTAAGTAAAACAAGGGGATATGCAAAGAATGTAAACTAATTTTTATACAGTTGAGTCTGTTTTATTAAAATTGTTGTAACATGGTTTATTAATTATTAAAACATTGACATTGTAAGTGCTTTTCTGTTACTACTTTTTGTATACTGCTTTTTGGAGTATCCTGAATAGCAAAAAAGTTACTCATTTTTGTTTTTATATAAATTGATACAAAGAGCCATAATGCAAATGTATAAAAACATTTTTAATACTTCTAAGTGATTAGAATATAATCTTGAGGCCGGGGGTGATGGTGTACACTTGTAATCTCAGCACTCAGGAGGCTGAGGCAGGAGGATTGTTGTGAGTTCAAGGCTAGCCTGAATTGTGTAGCAAAACCCTCAAAAAGACAAAGGAAAGGGAAGGGGAGGGGAGGGGAGGAGAAAAAAGAAAAGGAAAGGAGAAAGGGCAGGAAGGAAGGAGAGAATCTTTAATACAGAAACAGAAATTGTCTGGCTCATGAACATGGCTTTTATTAGCATTTCCTATGTGAAGTTTGAAAATTATACAAAATAAAAGCAGTTATCCAGAAGTTTATCTTCCACTTATAAGTTACTACCCCTTGCCCATCTCCCCAGAATAGCACACTGCAGAGCCTTGAAGCTCCTCAAATAAAAACGTGTTCTTCATCGGCAAGTGGTGTGTCTTTCCCAAGATGAGATTGCTATGTGAAGTACAAAGTAGCTTGCTTAAATGGACTAAGTCTTCCTGCTCCCCAAATCTTCTTGTGAAAAGCTTGTGAAGAGTAAAATAGTTTGAAATTAGTCTAAGACCCAAAATAATCTCTATGTCTTAATTTTAAATTTATAGTTGTTTAAAGTGCTTGGTTTTATATGCTAAAATGATAAAATATAAAAACTTACATTCTCAATTCTCTGTCTATTTTTCTTACATTTAGAATTTAATGTAGGCATCTGCTGGTCTTTAAATCATGTTAAGATAGTTATCAGTAGTTTCAATTAATTAGTTCTAGCATATAGAAAACTTCAATGTGCTATACTAAAGAGCCCGGGGATGTAGCTCAGTGGACAGGGCATGCCTGGCAAACAAGAGGCCCTGAGTAAACTGGTTGGTAAAATCGTAAGGTTCCTGAAGTTGCCAGGGTGAGTTTTAAATTCTGGATAGGATAAGCTAACATGTCAGGGGGTTTAAACTTTATGTTACAGATATTGGGAAACAGATTTCTGAGCCCGGAATTATCCAAGATTTTGGAGTTACCTCTCAATGAGGAGCTAACTCTTTTTTTTGTTTTTTTTGGGGGGGCGGTTTGAGACAGGGTCTCACTATGCAGTTCAGGCGGGCCTTGAGCTCACTTTGTAGCCCAGGCTGGTCTCAAACTCTCGATGGTCCTCCTGCCTCAGCCTCAATGGTCCTCAGCCTCAGCCAGAAATAGAAGAGCTATTTCTAATATTTCAAAATCATAGTTTTGTGGGATTTTTTTGTTGTTGTTGTTGGAAGGAACTTCACTGGGGATCAAATCCAGGGTTTCTGTACTTTTGAACTATATCCTAACCTACTTTGAGTTAGATCTCGCAAAATTGCCCTGCTTTTTGAGCATTTTGGGAAAATTGTGGATTTTGTCCCTATTAAGATGTATATGTGCTGCTACACATAAAATTTTGCATGTTATCAGTAGGTTTTGGATTTTTCTTTTCCTCCATCTACAAATGCAAAGTTCCAAGGATACTTGGAAGTTTTGTTTACTGTACTGGGAAAGACCTCCCATCTGCTAGCTGAAAGTGTGGTGTGCGTAGTGAGGATAAAATACTACCGTGCTGGTGGAGATAATTGTGAGCATAGACGCTTGAACAGGACTGTGCGTGATTATGACGATGAAATGAGGAGGTAAGCATCTGACAACAGTGATCGCAGCTGAAGTTGACTGCTAGTGTGTGGCACATTTTCTGACCTTCATATTGAGCCCTGAACTTTGAAGATTAAAGCAACTGGCCTGGCAATTTTCTTTAAGAGCGAAGGGAATGAGGAACTTTTTTTTTCTTTTTTCTTTTTGGTAGAGGCAGAGGAGCAGGGTAGGTGTGTGTGGTACATGACTCATTCGTTTGGCATTTTAGGCCTATCTATTAATTCTCACCAACATTCCTCCTTTTGACTTCTTCTATGTGGTTATGATAGTTTTTAAATGCCCTCCTTCACATTTATAGATACTCTAAGAGGTAGACTATAGTGCTGTGCTTGGTGTGTTGTAGAATCCAAGAGATCAGAGAGACCTGGAGGGGAAAAGAAGGATTTATTTACAGGATTTTAGGTGCGCAACACCCCAGCCAAACTTGCATCCAAAGTGCTGGGTGTTAGAACAAAGGAAAGGTTCTAGTTTTATATATGTGGCTGAGGGGCTTGGTCTTTAAAAGCTGGGGGAGGGCGTGGCAAGTGAGGGTATGAAAGCAATACAAAACAATTAATAACCTTGACTTAAAGCAGTTAATAGAGCCTTATGAATCCGGTGAGAACAGTGTGACATAAACTGTTTATGGGATGTATTTGCCAGTTTTATCTGTACCAGCAGTTACAGCTACAGGGGAGGAAAAGGGGAGTTTGAGAGGGATTGCTCTTTAAGTACAGTTTCATCCCCCGCTTTGATGCCGTCTAAAATAAGTTTTAATGGAGAGCATCGCTACGGTTAACATTTACCTTGTTGTAGGGGGTTGGCTCCCTACTGGACAGTGGGAGAATTATAGCACAAAGGAAAGAGACTCATGTTGTCATTGTATTCCCATGTTGACCCGCGAATTTTTGGCCATCCGAAGGCTGGTCAGCTTCAGGGTGATGAGAGCTGGCCTGGTGTCTAGGGTGGTGGCCCAATCGTTCACAGGGTCAGCGGGCTCGGGTGGTCTGGGTGCTGCTGGTTGGTGCTCCTGTCTTGGGCCGTGGCTTCTATTGACTGGTGGATCGAAGCACAGTTTCTGGAACTTTAACAGTAGTAGGGGTAAACAGGATTGTAATGTGAGGCTCATCCCGTATGAGCCCCAGAGTTGTTGGATTTTATTTTTTAAGCTAAAAGTCCTCAGGTTTGAATGAGTACATTGTGTCTGTCAGGCTTATGACCATTTTCTCCATACCCAACCATAAATATTCTGCATGGCTCTTTCCAAAGTCTGCACCTGTCTCCTCAGAGTCAAATTTCTTAATTTACAGAGGTCTTTTTTAAGTTGACCTGTGATTGAGGGCAGCCAGCTAAACGGAATTTCTCATAAGGCAAATGCTTAGTTGTGGGAATGCACTGGACATGGAGGAAGACCATGGGGAAGGACTTGGCCCCATCTCAAGTGGGTTTCTTGGCGGTATTTTCTCAGCAGTTGAGTGTGTCTGGTTTATGTGTTCCACTTTTTCTGAGCTCTGTGGCTGGTAAGCTCTGTGATACTTTCATTTTATCTTTAATATCTGTGTGAGCTCCTGGACTATCTAGACTACAAATGCGGGTCCACCGTCTGACCCTAAGGTCAGGAGTAGTCCAAATCTTGGGATGATGTCTCTTAATAGCAGCACCTTGGTCACCTGTCATACCTCTGTTGTTCATGTGGGGAAAGCTTCAGCCCATCTTGAGAAGGTACAAATAAGCATTAACATATATTAATAGCCACCAGCTTGAGGCAATTTAGTAAAATCTATAAGCAAATTTTTACATAGGGCAGCTCCTCTTTCCCTGCTTGAGTTGTGTTGTGCACAGGTCAGGCATTGCTCACAAACAGCCTGAGCGACTGCAGTGACTCGTGGCACATAGAAATGGCAGCTTAGCGATGTTTCCAATGTTGTCTTTCCCATGTGAGACCTCTGATGGAATTGTTTCATAAACCTGGGACCCAGCGCTTCACGGTTAGCCAGCCTCCCATCAGCAAACTTTCATCATCATCCTTTACAGGTTTTTTAGCTGCTCTGGCAAATCAGACTTTCACATTTACAGAGTAATTTGGGCTTTTGCGAGGAGTGACTCCAGGATAAAGGGCATAGTTAGGCCCCTTTTGTGGGGCTGTCGTGGCAGCCTGCTTTGCTTCCTTTTCTGTCTTTTGGTTTTCTGTGGCTTTTATTGTGTCAGTCCTCTGGTGCCCCTGGCAGTATGTAATGGCTACTTTTCTTGGGGCCCTCACGGTATCTGTAGCTATAAAAGTTTTTGTACTTTATCTCTTTGTGCCTAGCCATCAGGAGCCCTCTTTTTAAAAATATTTGGAGTCAATAAAATGTAAACTTTCTTGTTCTTTGCCAGCAGAAGAATCCTTGTCAAGGCTGTTAGCTGTGACTACTGGGCTGAGGTTCTGGTAGGCAGAGGCTGAGCCTTTATTATAGAGTCTAGAGTTACTATTATATGCCCTATTTGTTGGACCCTTTATAGTATAACCATGCAGTGGGGCAGGGGATGCTCCTGGAAACAAGGGAAGTAGGTGAAGTTTGTTTATTCTTCCAGAGTTGTGTGAAGAGTTTGTGTAGGAGCACCCCACACCTAGTCATCTTCAGACTGGCAACCAGTGGTATCCTTTCTGGTCTATGGCGATCATAACCAAATGTGGTACTGGAAGGATCGGTTGCTGTCCCAAAGTCAACGTAGTAGCTTCCTGTGTCAGCAGGGAAGTGGCAGCAAGTCCCCTACAGCATGGAGGCCGTCCAAGGGCTTCAGAGTTTGACAAGTATCCTCTCAGACAATGTGAGGGTCCCATGACCTTGTTAAGACTCCTGTGGCCATTTTCTTGTCTATGAACATACAGGAAGAAACGCTTGGTCGTATCTGACAGTTCTCAGGCAGGGGCCTGAGTCAGGACCTCTTCGATTTGTTGCAAGCTTTCTCCTGGTCAGCTTTCTGGAGGTGGAGCTCCTTTCTGGTGGCTCCTAGTCTCCCTGTTTTGGCCTTTGGCTTTGGCTGGCGTCAAGCCCTGCTGTTGTGTTATCTCCTCTGCTTGTAGCGTAGCCTCAGTGTCTGATTGGCCCTTAGGTGTCAGCGCTCCGGTCTCTCTCCATTCAGCCCTTCCAAGAGCTGTTCCGCTCTGTCTGCTGCTCTGCCCGGTGCTTTGTTTTCTCCTGCAGCTGGGTCTTTCTTGCCTGCTTTTCCTGCGGAGTGTGATTTAGCTGTGGAGTCCTCTTGCAGGCTTGTCTTGGAGCTTGGCCTCTGTGTTACATTGAGTAGTCTCTGGGATTCCCTGCACTTGGTGGGTTTGCTCTGTCTGTGTTGGCCTGCAGTTGTAATTCCTTCAGTGACTATAAGGGCTCTCTGGTCCCCTCCCCTCCCCTCGTCTCAGTTTTAGCCTTCCCTCGCAGGGCCAGATGCCTAGGCTGGCTCTCCTTTTGCACTTGTCTCTCAGCCTCCTCTTGTCTTCACTTTTGTGTTTTTGTCTCCTCCATCCGTGTACGTAGCGCCTGGAGCACGCCTTCAGCCCCGTCACGTTGGCACTCCGTTGTCTTCAGCTGTAGGTACACCACGTGGCTCTCTTTCTCGGTGGGCAGCCTGCTGTGTTTGGGTGTGTCTGTGTGGGGTCTCGGTGTGGTATCTGTCTCTGAACTCTGCTGCGGCTATTGTAGCTCTTCCTAGATACGTTGTTTTCACACGTCTACCGTTACTTCTTTTTGCCGTGTCGCTTCCTTTTGTATGTGCCATTGTAGTTTTTGTTTCCAGCTCCACTTGTATTTTGACCTGTGCATGTGTCTCTGTTTTAGTCATTTTGTCTCTGTCACCTGCCAACGAGCCTGTGTTGTCTTACACTCAGCGTGTTTGCAGGCTTTCTTGGCTTCCTCAGTCATTCATCAAGTTGCATCTGTCTTGCCATGTAGCCACTCCAGCACGTTCATGTTTTCTTCCTCTGTCTGTAGTGGCTTCTAGGCAGCCTTTTGGGCCAGCTGTAGCTGTTGATTTTTGTTCTGTTTGCTTCCACAAGTGTTGGACCTCTTTTACTTTGGCCTTGAATAGCTCAACTTTCCAGTGCAGCCTTGTTCTGTCTTTTGACTTTTTCCTTAGTTGTCAAGTTCTTTTGTACATTTTTTTGGCTTCAGACGCTGATATTTCTTCACTGTCAACTGTCACTGACAAGCAGCCTCCAGTTTGGCCTATTGCTTGTTGCATAGTCTGTTTGCGCCATGGCTGTGGATATGTTCTAGCTCCAGTTCTAGCTCTGCCTTGCCAGCAGTTGCTTTTATAAAGCTCACTGTCAGTGCGAGGATCTTTTTATTTGTCACCACTGACTCAGTGTGTTTTTCAATAGCCCTTATGTCGCTTGAGCTTACACTTTGATGTCTTTCACAGCTGGGCAAGCTGCTTCTCAGTGTCACCTTTGTGCAGTGTTGTCTTTTCTTTATCCCTGTGGCCCAAAGATAATTTGTGCCTGTAGTTTTGGAGTGGGTCCTTTTTTAGCAGGGGAACTGGGTACTTTGGAGGATATAGAAACTTATGCTAGACCTCCTTTTTTAATATACCTCTCAGACTGGAAAAATAGCCTCTTTTTTGGGACTCTAGTGACTCTAGCAGTAAGAGTCATATGATTTTTGGATAACAGCACAATGGACTGTGTCATTAGTGTTTAGTCCTATCATCTACCAGAAGGTTGATGAATTTGACTCTGCTCTTTATTGTAACCATGGACTTCTGGGTACCTAAGGGGATGGAGCCCTGTTGGGCCTAGACCTGGTAACCCTTAGTTTCTATCAGTCTAATGAGGCCAGCATCTGGGTTTTTCCCCCTGGGGTGATAGCCTTTTGCAGGCAGCCTCCTAGTTTTATAACTGTTGTCATCTCTGTTACCATTTTGGGGCATTTACTTTTCCAGTGTCATTATTTTTTACATTTCACGTGTTGATCCTACTACCTTTGTTCAATTGGCAGATCGTGGCTTGGTGAGTACTGTTGTCGATAGATCTGTTTTTGAGCCTCGTATCAACTTTTTGTTTGGCCTCCTGGTCGTGATCTGCATACACTGTGGTAGTCACCTCTGAAAGCTGGGTCACATTCACGCCAGGAAAACCCTCTCATTTTTGTCAGTAAGCATCTAGACAGAGCTGAAGACACGTGGGTCTAGCCTGAACTACATTTAGCTATGAGTCAATGTAGGCAAATGGACCCTAATGTCTTGGTAGTCCTCTTCTCTGTCACCATACACACCCAATTGTTTTTTTGTCAATCACTCCTCCCCAGGTGGCCAGTTATCATAAAAAGAGAGCCAAGCAATTGACAAATTCAGCAGTATAGCTGGATACAAAGTCAACACCCAAAAATCAATAGTATTCCTATATACAAACAACAAACAGACGAGAGAGAAATTAAGGAAACCATACCTTTAGCATCCAAGAAACTGAAATATTTAGGAATCAGTCTATCAAAAGAAGTAAAAGATATATTCAGTGGAATCCACAGTAGTTTGAAAAAAAGATGGAAGAAGATTTCAATAGATGGAAAAATATTCCTTGCTGATGGATAGGAAGAAGCAATATTGTGAAAATGGCCATACTACCAAAATTGTTGTAGAGATTCAGTGCAGTTCCTATTAAACTACCATTAGCATACCTCACAGATCTAGCGAAAACATTCCTTAAATTCCTCTGGAACCAGAAGAGACCCAGAATAGCAAAAACAATCCTGAGCAACAAGAACAAGTCAGAGGGCTGGGGATATAGCTCAGTGGCATAAGTGCCTGCCTGGCAAGCACAAGCTCCTGAGTTCAATTCCCAGTACCACACACAAAAAAAAGGACAAGTCAGGTAGAATTACAGTCCCTGACGTGAAATTATACTACAAAGCTACTGTAATAAAATCAACATTGCACTGGCTAAAAAATAGACCAACACATCAGTGGAATAGACTGGAAGACACAGACACAACCACAAACACACTCAGCCACCTAATCTTTGATAAAGGGGCCAAACACACTCACTGGAAGAACGATAGCCTTTTTAATAAATGGTGCTGAAAAAATTGGTTTGCCAGGAGCTGGGCATATAGCTCAGTGGAAAAAGTGCCTGCCTGGCAAGCGCAAGGTCCTGAGTTCCATTCCTGGTACTGCCAAAAAAAAAAAAGACCGAGAAATTGGTTTGCCACCTACCAAAGACTGAAAATAGACCCAAGTCTATCACCACGCACCAAATTCGAGTCAAAATGGATCACAGATCTCAATATTAAAACAGAAACACTAAATCTATTGTAAGAGAAAGTAGGTAAAAACCTTGAAGACAGAGAGGTAGGCAGAGAGTTCATGAACAAAACCAAACTGCCCATGAAATACTTCAAAGAATCAACAGCTGGGATCTCATCCTACTGAAAGTTTCTGCACATCTAAAGAAATCACCAGCAGAGTAAAAAGAAAACCCACAAATTGGGAAAAAATCCTAGCTGTTGGTCCCTTGGACAAAGGTCTTCTATCTAGAACATACAAAGAATTAAAAACATCAGCCCCTCCCAATTCAAAGACCCAATCCAAAAATGGGCATCTGAGATGAATACATACTTCTCAAGTAAAGAAATACAAATGGCAAATAAATACATGAAAAAATGTTCAACATCATTAGTCATTCAAGAAATGCAAATTAAAACAACACTGAGATTTCCCCTCACCCCAGTAAGAATGGTTATCATTAAGAAATCAACAAATAACGAATGCTGGCAAGGCTGTGGAAGAATAGGAACTCTTCTCCACTGCTAGTGGGAATGCAGACTGTTGAAACCACTGTGGAAATCAGTTTGGAGATTCCTCAGCAAACTAGGTCTAGAGGTCCCATTCAACCCAGCTATTCCTCTTCTGGGTATTTTCTCAGAAGACCTGAAAACATAATATCACAGCGATATATGTGCACCCATGTTCATAGTGGCACAATTTGTACTTGCTAAACTGTGGAAGCAACCTAAATGTCTATCCAGTGAGGACTGGATAAAAAAGTTGTACTTTTATATAATGGAATATTACTCAACTATAAAGAAAGCTAAACTCAAGGCTTTTATAGGTAAGTGTTCACAACTAGAGACCATATTCGTAAGTGAAATAAATCAGACCTGCATGTGTAAGCAATGTGTTGTCTCACTAATGTAAGAACCTGAAAGAGTGAATAAAAACTAGGAGGTATAACAGACATTGTGAAAGGAAAGGAAAATGCTTGAAAGTAAAGGACAGCTGGGGTGTGGGAAAAGAGAAGGGCAAGATGGGGAAATGGTGTATGTATGTATATACAGGATAGCTAACAGTTGTACTACTGTCTTCTATTGCTTTACTCAAAGGAACAGTTAATAATTACTTGTTTGATCAATATTGCATGTCTCTATTTGTTTTCCTGAGAAATCACTTTGAAGATATCAGTACATAAAACAACAACCATTGTTAATTTCCTACCACTTTGTCTGTAAGTCTGTGTTGTTTGTATTGTTCTTATGCTATTTTGTAAATAGATGTCTGTTAATGTTTTTCTTCTTTTCTTTTTAAAATATATTTTTAAAAAAATAAAAGAGGGCCAATCTATTTTATAAAGAGTTTATAGTTTCCTGTATAGCCCCGTTTAAAGTTAGCCTACGTACATTTTGAGGAGTGGGTTTTGCTGGTTTTCTTCCCATATGTCCTCTCTCAAGACATAGATCATTTTCTTAAGCATTTTGTCTTGTGCTGATTTGATCACTTCCCTCTGAGAGGTTTTAGAACAACCTGAGCACCCTCAAGTTAACAAGTAACGTACATATTTCCTTCAGTAAACTATTTTCAGTTTTCCCCAGTGTATGTAACCTTTCCAGTCTTTGTCTTTCTTTTTCTCTCTTTTGCAGGACAAAACTTTGATTATATAAGTTCCTCTTACATTATAAATGCGCCTCATATTTGTAGCCTTCTTATTTTTTCGCTCACTTACTATAAACCATTTATAACTACCTTGACTGCAGTTGTTTGGATTTCTAGTGTCCTTTTTTTCCCCTCGGATTGTTACTTTGTAAATTTGACTGATTGCTGACAGACAGCTGAGTAAACTTGTCAGTGTTCTTATCTTAAAGCAACAGAGAGGCAAAAAAAGAAGTTAAATCCTGTAGTTGCAATTTAAGAATTTGCAGGCCTAGGAGATGTTTTACGCACATCAACAGGACTTGGGCCGTTCAGCCCCAGACTGGAGCTGCTCCGGCTTTCCGACACCTGCAGGCAGTGCCAGGCTGGTGATGCCGAGCAACAGCTAGCCTTGCATCTCCTCAAGCTGGGAGGAGACTTCAACCCTGTCCAGCGCCAAGTTTGCTTTGAAATGAAAGAGTGCTGTCTGATAGGCATCATTGCCTTGTTTCACAGTGTGTCCCTGTTTATTTGTTTGTTTGTTTATATTAGCCTGCCCGCAGTGTCCTTCCCACGCATCCTCCTGCACTAAAGCTAAGCAGCTTTTTCAAGTCTTTGCCTATATGGCGCTTTCTTCCTAAAGTCCCCAGCTGAGTCCAGGTGACCTCGGACTTACACACTTCATTTTGTTTACACGCACACTCCTTTTCCAGTTGTTTTCATCCAGGTGTCAAGATGGTTCGGTCCCGGCCACTGCAGGTAACTTCTACAATGGCGGCACTCTGTGTGAGGTTTTCTCTCTGTAGGCCACTCCTGCATTCCACTTGGCTCTCCCGTTATAGGCCCACCCTGCGAGCTGTTTGAAAGTTGCCCGCGAGCTGCTGTGGGTGCAGGCCTGTCCTGCAAGTTGTTAGAGAGCAACTCTTACCTCAGGCCTCCCCACATTCCACTTGGGGTTGTAGGTTTTATCTGACCGAGTCCTTGTCAGATTACTAAGTGTTCCCGCCCCCCCCAGGTATTCAGGCCCTTCCATCCTAAGAAGACAGCTTCTTCCCCTGGGCCCCCAAAACCTTACCACTCTCCTGTAGTATACTGTTGTTCCAGAATCATTCCGAATTCCCTCAGGTTCCACTGGTGCTGTCAGGGGATTTGTCTTCCCTCAGCCCAGACACCCATCCCCTGTTAGAACAAATGGAATCTGAAGGGATTCAGGATGTTCCTGCAGCAACAGCATACTACAGGACTCAGGCCCAGAGACCTATCCCCTCTGAGCTGTAGGTTCACCTAGTGGCACCAGAGGTCTCAGGACTGAACTCAGGCTTGCAGGCAAAGGAGGCCGCAAATCTGTCATCTTTTGTCCCTTTATAGTCACCAGAACTGTTGCAGAATCCAAGAGATTAGAGAGAGCAATGGGGGAAAAAAGGATTTATTTCCAGGATTTTGGTTGCATGTTGACCCAGCTAAACTCCTGTCCAAGTTGCTGGGTGTAAGAACAAAGGAAAGGTTCTAGTTTTATACCTTTGGCTGAGGCGATTGGTCTTTAGAAACTGGGTGGCGTGGGGTGGGGTGAGGGTAGACAAGCAGGACTAATTAATTAATTGAGCCTTGAAAGAAGACAGAGCCTTATGGATAGTGTGGGAACAAATTACCATAAACTCTTTTGTTCTTTTGTTCTTTATTTGGTCTTTTTGAGACAGGGTCTCACTGTACAGTTCAGGCTGGCCTTGAGCTCACTTTTTAGCCCAGGCTGGCCTTGAGCTCGCAGTGATCCTCCTGCCTGGGATTACAGGCGTGCACCATCACGCCCGGCTGCCATAAACTCTTTAGAGGACACAGTTGCTAATCTTACCTGCACCAGAACAAGAAGTTACAGCTACGGAGGAGGAAGAAGAGGGAGTTTAAAGGGGATTGATCTTTTAAGTCCCACTTCAGGTAAACCTGATCTAAAGAAAATTCTAAATCCAGAACTGTGAGAAATTCTTTTTATCAGTGTGCCACATCACACTTACTGGGATTTATTAATGAGGAAGAGAACCTCTCTTAGGTCAGATAAATAAATGAGGCTTTCTTCTCGTCTTACAGGTCTTTAATGAAGCAGAAATTCAGAAGTCTCCTTTGATAATCAAATGTTTAGCAGTACTCAGGACATTTCCCAAGTTCTAAAGTTGAAATTTAAACTCATTTTCTTATTTTAACTAGAATGGCCTTGAGAAGTGGTATCATGTGCCAGTGCTCCCGAAAATCTGTGTGGCTTTATTTGGTGTTATTCAGAATCTCTCGCTCCTGTGGTGTGCTAGTTAAGAGTATACTGTATACTGTACTTCTTTTCGTTAGAGGAAATAGTCTTTGAATTTGTAAGTTCTGAGAAATAGACATTCTTAACTGTTCAGTTTTACTGATCTTTCCAAAAACAAGCTCTTGGTTTCGTGGTTTTTTCTGTTTTCCGTTTCTTCGATTTTCTGCTTGTACATGCTTCTTGCTTGCTCTGTGCTTATTTTCTTCTTTTTCCAGACTGTACATGCAGAGAATTGATTGAACCTTCTTTCTCCTTTCTAATGTTTGCATCTGTTGTTACAAGTTACCTCTTGGTACTGCTGTATTCCCATCTTAAAGTTTTTGTGTTAAGATTACATTTTTATTTTCAGTTTAATGCAGTTTTTTTATTTCCTCTTACATTTAATGTATCCAGGGATTATTCAGGAGTTCACAGTTTAGTTTCTGAGAGTTTCTTAGGGATTTTGCTGTTACCTTTCTGTTATTAATTTCTAGGTTGATTCTCTTGTGGCCAGACAGCGCACTGTCATTTCACTTACTTTAGTTGTTGAGGTTTGTTTCATGGCTCAGGACATGGTATATCTGAGTTTATGTGCTTTGGGTCTCCGTGTATGTGTTTTATTGTTATCGAGTATTCTGTCAGTGTCAACTAGAATCTTTTGGTTGATGCTGTTGCTTGCTTCTATTTTTTCTGATACTCTAATTTTTTTATCAATCTCTGAGAGAGAAGTGTTGAAATCTCCAACTAAAACTGTGACTTTGTTTTATTTCTCTTCAATTTTGTTAGCTTTCCTTTCACATATTTTGCATCCACTTGGTACATATTAATTATGATTGTTTAGTATTGCTGTTTCTTCCAGGTAGATTTACACTTTATCATTGTACAGTTATCCCCCCCTCTCTGGTCATTTTCTTTGCTCCAGGTCTATATTAGCTGGTATTAATATAGGTATTATTGTTTTCTTTTGATTAACGATACATTTGACCTATGATATATCAATTTCCTTTTATTGAAAACTGTACATTTTGGATATTATGTTATGAAATTCTGGATCTTTTTTTTTAACGAACAGATATACCTGGATCTCATTTAAACCTTTTGTTTTGGCTCGGTTCTTTTAATACCACTCTAGCAAATGGCGTAGCAACTATGCCTCAGTAGTATCATGTGCGGATAGAAACTGAATTTCTTACTCTGCCCATTGACGTCCAAGGAGGGATGCTCTTTGCTACTTGATGGAATAAAAGCAAGAGTTAAGGTTCTCCTGTAAGTCCCCACTGATAACCTTGTCTGAAAGGGTAGGAGTGCCTTCCTGTTTTCCACAGAGCCCGCAGTGACCCCCTGGGCTGGCCTTGTTCCTACTGGGGAGTGGTGAAAGCCCTGACTCTTCACCGGGCCACACCATACCACCCGCAGAGGACTGGTGTATTCTAAATGGGCAAGACTTAACTATGTTTAAAAATGCATCCAAAAAGTGCATACCTTAGTAAAATTACAACTTACTGCACATGGTAGGCCCTGACATCATTGGTTTAGGTGGGTGAAAGTCTTAGCTAAATTTGAAAATGCACGTATCTATCTGTATTATATCTTAAGTACTAATATTCAGCCTTGACTGGAGCACTGTGAGTCACAGTAGGTGGCACAACTGGCTTAATCAGTGAGAGTTGGGTGGTCTCTTAGAGGAGGTAGAATGTGAGTTAGAGCTTGAGTAGTATTTTGTCAGAATGTTGGGAGGAACACACTTCATATGGTGGTGGCACTTGGGAATGGTAATTGAAATACAGCTATGGTAACGGTATTCAAAGTAGCGAAATAAGACTGAAGGTTTGTACTAGATTATTAAGTGATTCTGTTTCTGCCTCTACATTTTAGAATTTAACAACTCAGTGAGCAGCAGAAAGCCATTCAAGATTTTTGAGCATTCTATCCACTTAGTTCCTTATGTTTAATGTATTGTCTTTAAAAATAACATGCATGACTTGTTTTCATGCCTTTGCATATTGTACCTTATTTGAAAATTAGGTGCTTCTACTGATATCTTAATTTGTTATTCACGAAAATGTGGGAACTTGGGTTTATGACTGAGCTACTTAATGTATTAATTTCCTCTATATTATATACTAAACTTTTAAAACCATCCATCACTCCTTTATCAAGCCATTGCCGAAGAACTTTCCCAGGAAATATGTGGCAGAGGCTTAAGTCCTTTGTTTTTCACTTCATAACCTCTTTTTGAGAGATATTTGTGATTTTGTTAGAATTTTTTATTGTTTTTTTTCCCCTCAAACAAAAGTCTTGAGAAAACTTTTGTTAATAGTCAGGTTATCCCCTTTATCCCGTTTCCTTTCATTTTATTGCTAAATACAAGTCAATGAGTTTGTTATTCTAAACTTGTAAGAGAATTTTAGAGCTAAATTATCTTCATTAAACACTTGTTTTTTTCTTGATGCGTAACTTTTAACCTCCTAAAATAATTTATAATTTTCTTGACTGTATGTTTTTCTATTTAAGGTGTGATTGCACAGAAAAGTTACAGAACAAATTTGACTTTTTGCGCTCCCAGCTGAATGACATTTCATCGTTTAAGAATATATACAGATATGCCTTTGATTTTGCAAGGGTAGGTGCAATTTCTATGTTTAGTCGTTGTGATAATTTTATATTGTGACCATACTGAGGAAAATGTTTTCTCTCATGTTGTAGGAGAAAGATCAGAGAAGCCTTGATATTGATACTGCTAAATCTATGTTAGCTCTTTTGCTTGGGAGGACATGGCCACTGTTTTCAGTATTTTACCAGTACCTGGAGGTATGTTTTTTGTTTTGTTTGTTTTAAAACTGGTTGAAAATATACTTTTAATTGGAGAACAGGTAAGTTTTTAATACTATACTTTTAAATAGTCTCATTGAATAGTGAAAACGTTTTGTAAAATATGTACATATTTGCCACTTTTAGACATGAAGTCATTTTATTTAATGTATTCTGTGCTTATGGAGGTGTAGCTTAGGGATAGACTGTGTGCTTAGCGTACGTTAGGTCTGTACTTCAGTCTGCAGCAGTGCATTAAAAAAGAGGTATTTTTATTCCTCATCCCTCCTCTTCTGCCAGAAGGGCTATGCTTTACTAAAGACAGTCTTCATACAAAATTAGTTTCTTGGATTTTTGGTGAGAAAAAGTTGATAGCACACAAATCTCAAGGTTCTAAATCTGCTTGCTGGGCAGCCCATTTGGGACCTGTCTGTCTCTGGGGCTATCCTGTTCCCCACTCCTTTTCTCCAGTACGTTTTCCTGTTCTTAAAAACAAATAATAAATTGGGTTTCTTCTGGATCTTAGGCTGAAATATACTTAAGAGAACCTATATTATAATAAAACTTTTCTGTTTTCTACTTAGACTCAATAAATAAGAAATACAAGAAGCTTTAATACATTATGTCTAGAGTAAGGACCTGAGAGAATGGCTGTAATGTGGCCAACTGTACTGATTAATAAAAGGGTGCTGGGTTTATGAGAGTTTCCTGGGTGGTTTATAACACTTATGAGGGGCAGTGGTTCTAAGGTCTATCCTTTTGTATTGCATTGTTTGCCTATTATAATATCTAATTTGGGGCCATTTAAATTTTAATTTTTTCTGGTACAGTTCTCACCTTTTTTTTTGGAATAAATGTGATGTTTCCTTTGAAAGTAATTTCTCATAAAGCTGACTACTTATCATAGCAAGTTCTTCAGAACAGTTTTGTTTAAAGCTTACAATAAAAGTCAGAGTTAGGAAATGAGTTTTGTGCACAACTAAATCGTAAGCCAAATAAAGAATGTAAAAATACTGTGGGGAGTTGAGGAGAACAACTGTTTTTAAATACTTGTATATGTGCAGGCCATTTGATACTATATTTTTAATCATTGTAATGCCAATTTAACTTGTTTTATTCAAATTTAGCAGTTGAAGAAATGAGTTCTATTCTTACGTAATTTTCTCAAGGTTACTCATCTAATGGCAGAAGTGGGATTTGAACTCAGTCCTACATTCTTTTTACTCCTTCCGTAGATACCAACTTCAAAACAGTTCATGGAAAAGAATGACTTACTGGGATGCAACATAGGAACTTGCTGGAGGGAAATACTCTATATCTTGATTTTATTGGTAGTTTTACATGTGTATATATATGTAAACATTCAGTAGTGTCTGTCTTAAATTTAGTATCTTTATGTTTATTATTCCTCAAAAGTAAAAGAGAAATGGAAAAAATACATGATGTTAACATGTATATGCTCTTAAAGATTCTCTAGAAAAACACACAGTAGAAGAATAAATGTTTAAGGAAAAACCAAATCACAGATTCCCTGATAAGTAATTTTGTTCTTTAGTACAAATGTTTATATTGTTTCCCACAGCAATCAAAGTATCGCGTTATGAACAAAGATCAGTGGTACAATGTGTTAGAATTCAGCAGAACAGTCCATGCAGATCTTAGTAACTACGATGAAGACGGTGCTTGTAAGTATATCTCTATAGGAATGAAATGTTTAAAAATATTAAATGAGAGGGTGCATTTGTGCATTTGTGTGCTGTTAACGTAAAGGGGCGTGTATATATGTGTGTGTGTCCTGCAGTACCGGGCATTAAACCCAAGGCTTCGCACGGGCCAGGCAAGTGCCGTGCCACTGACCTACATCTCCAGCGTAGCATAAACATTTTAAACATCGAGGTAACTTAGTATTTAACAGGAATAGGGAGGTAGACAGAAAGCTTAGATTCAACAATATAAAATCCATGCTAGTAACTGAATGTTTTCCATTCCTAAGTAACCATTTCCATTATAGCTGTATATAGACACTAAAGTTTTTCAATATCTGTATTATGCCTTTTTCTTGCTTTTCCTGTGTAAAAAACAGATCAATTAAGCTTTAATGTTAACATAGTGCTCTTTTTTTTTTTTTTTTTTTTTTTGGCGGTACCGGGGATCAAACTCAGGACCTTGTGCTTGCCAGGCAGGCTCTTATTCCACTGAGCTATATCCCCAGCCCACATAGTGCTCATTGACATTTGACAGTATAACAGATAATGTCAGTGACTTCGCTCTGAAAATTATGGAATCTGAGTATACTGATGGTGAAGTAGTACACTTTTTTTAATCCTTCAGGTTAAAATAGCAGCACTCTTTGGTGGAGTAGCTAGAATGCCATAAAACAGAATTTTCAAATAATGAATAGATAAGCTAAATTCTCTAGAACTGTAAATGTTCAGTTCTCGCTGACATTTTGGCTGCATACATTGTTTTAACATTCAAAGGGACTGCATGGTGCTGTACTTTTCTTATAAATGTAATCTAAAATTGTGCACTTCTCTCACACTGAAGTGAAAATACTGAAGAAAGGATACTTAGAATTCTAATTGTTTCTTCTTGCATATATGGTGTTCTTCTATGAGATATAATAAAATTTAGTATTATTTTAAAGAAATAATTACCTTGTAGTAGTAAACTGACAGCCCAAGGGCTATATATAGTTTTGCAGATATCTGTACTCATGTATGTTGAGCCAACCTTCAAAACAGATTTTGTATAAAAGTAAAGCTGGTACACTGGTTTGAAAATTAAGCACATCTGACAGAAGTGTGCCTATGGTCCTCCATATGACTCGGGTTGGCACCAAGTAGCGGCTTGCGTTGCCCTGGATCTCCACTTGGCAGTCCAGACAGTGTGCCAACCCCATGGTGTTGCGCAGTTGCCATTTACTGTGTTTGCTCGTGTTGCTTACAGTAGGGGGTGTGTCTTTTAAAGGCAAAGAAAAAAAGAGACCACCCAGTGGTTATGTGTTTTGAGGAAAATAGGACAACAATATTTCTTCATAGTATGGATTTTTCCGCCATTAAAAAACAAACAAAACACTCTCACTTAAATTGCCTTTCAGATGTTTGTAAGTGAATGCTTAGACCATTATAAAAATACCTTTTTGAAGTAATAGATATTTATTAAGCATTTGCTTTGTGCTATGTCCTGCTTCGGTAGTGAGATAAATTTCTAATATGGCCAATCCCCTATGTTAACAGAAGGGGGTAACAGAAATACCACCTTATACACTTTTCATATTGTTTTGTAATCAAATGCCGTAATGCTATGAGAGAGGTTACTGTTGACTCAGTGGTTGGAGGGTTTATGAATTACCTTAAGAAGAATATTGTTGTGACTACTTATTACACAAAGTCCCTTATGATTTTAAGGGCAAAGCAGAGAAACTAAGACAGCACCACAAAGAGAGTGGCTAGAAAGGAAACACCTGAAGAAAGGGCAGGTCATGCTGTCCTCACAAAGCCTGTGAGAACTTGCTGTGTAGTTCGAGAGATGAGTTACTGAATTCTAACAAACCTTGTTTCTTTATTTTAGGGCCTGTTCTTCTTGATGAATTTGTTGAGTGGCAAAAAATCCGTCAAACTTCATAGCAAGAATGGTTGTGAAGAAAATGCAAACTTTTTGATTCCCATATGTATACAAGCTAACGAGTTGAGGGAGAAAAGATCCAAAGGGTGCATTTTCATTCATATGAAAGACTTATAGTACTTTTTTTTCCTTTTTTTTAAAGGAACTTTTCTTGTTACATGTGATGGGCATTGAGCCACACCTCTTCTGAGACTGACTATTGACATTTTTGTTTCAAGTTATGTTTTTAACAATAAAGATTCAGATTTGTGACAAAGGCCTTAAAGTGAAGAAGTCCCTTGAGTGTCAGAGTGGTATTTATTTTTGTAAATTTGAAATCTTGAATTTTTGAAATTCTAAATCACGATGAATTTGGGGAATTTTAAAGATTTTAGTGTTTGACAGTGTGGCCTGAGGATGGCATGGCTCGTTTTACTGATCTTTGCACATCTGGGAAGGATAATCATTCATAATGACTTCTGGGATAATGATTTTCTGATGCAGCTGGTAGAATACCATTTCTAGATTTCAGAAGTGCTCAACTTTCAGCTCTGGGATTCTGTAAAAGCTGTGAAGGTCTAATGCACACACATTTTCTAAAGAGTTTAAAATTGGAAGATTATGTCTAGTTATTTTTCTTTTCTAACCTTTAGTATTTTTAATGTGCATAAATGAGCATTGCATGTGTATTCTTAACATGAATTTTAAGTTTCCTGTGTTTCTGTCATTTAAAAACTTCTATACTTGAAAAAGAAAGGTTGACAAATTAATGGTCTTAAAGTCAAATGTCCTTTGAGAGAATTATGGCCATTGTTGAACTTGTATTGTTGTCACTGCAGGGACTTTTACTGAGAGCAATTTCCTTTGCCTTAAGAAAACTATAGCTCTGTTGTTGTGGATTTAATCAAGATACATAGAGGAGAAGATAACCTTGAGAGAACTCTGAGTGTAACTGCAGATTCAGTTAGGCCATTTACATTGATAATGTCAGGTTTGCTATTTGTCACAATTTGAAGAGATGGCAGCCTTTCCTAATTCACAAATAGGTACCTTCTAGTTAGCAGTGGGCCTGTTTATACGTTCCTTTTCATACCATTCAGTACTGAGTCAGATGAAAACTCCGTTCACTTTCACAGTCCCCACCTCAATATTTCTAGTTTCATCATATAAGTGTAGAGAACTAAATAAGCTATTTTTCCATAGTGAGGAAGCGTGTTGATTTAAGGTAAATGTTGATTTGGATGATAAGTATATTAAATGAGTGAATTTCAGTATTGATTACTTAATAGGAATTTCAAGCTTTTTATTGCTTTTTGGTTAATGAACAAAGGAAATAATTACAGGCCTTCTTAATGAGATTATTTTGTATAGTTTTGTAAGACACCAATATAGCAGTTGGAAACAATTTTCCTAAACATCTTGTAGATAAAAGATAAATTTCTTAGACTGTTCCTCGTAAGAATTCAAATTGAATTATTGGAAGTGAGCATATTAACAGTGATAAGATTTAATTTTATGAATATTTTAATATAACACATAAAAGTAAGTTTTTAGACCTTTGAATTTATAATTTCATTGACTCTTCTCTGTAAGGCACAACTTTTACAGTTGAATATTGTTTACTTTTGTTTCTTTCTGAAATAGTTTAAGTGAAATCTTACAAGATGTCAGTTTGTAGCCTCAACTAATGGTAGTATCTTTGCCCTCTTCACTATGAGAAAAATAAGAAACTTTTAAAACTTTCAGGTGGCCTTTTAAAAATCAAAATACATGAAAGTGCTTACTTTGCTTACCTATCCAAGAATACCTCTAAGATTTGTGAGTCTGAAAATGAAAATTGAATTTCTTTTTTTTTTTAAATCAACAGCCCTTGCCTCACCCTGGTTCCATCTATTTCTTTTAACATATCTTACCTGTTTTTTCTTAGCGGTCTCACTTAAGTTGACCAGGCAAGGCTCAAACGTGGGATCTTCCTGTCTCAGCCTTCCAGAATGCTGGGATTAAAGACATGTGCCGTTGTGCCCGACCTTAACATTCATCTCTTTTGGAAGCAAATATACTCTTCCTAATTCTTCAGTCAGGATGTGGGCTGTGTCCCTTCTTTCTTTCTTAAGTGTACAGCATTTAATTTATAAAAAACCTTCAAAACTGTTAAGTAAAGAGGACAGTATTTAGGAACCTGAACTATAAAAAGGAAGTCTAACTGTTGTGATTCCTTTTATGACTAAAGTGCCTTCCCAGGAATTCTGTTGTAAAACTTTCAGATTCATTTCCTTTGTACAGAATGTAATACTCTATGGTGCTTTATAACATGGAGTTGACTTGCTTCTGGTAGAACAGCATAGAAACGTTAATACTGTTTATTACAGAAAACAGAGCCAGGTGGTGAGTCTTAACTGTGAGTGCTGAGCCCCCACCCCTGATGGTCTCTGGGGGACAGTGACTTAGTGCTCTGAGAAGGGGCCAGGGATTCAGGTAACATAGTTGATAAAAAACGGTGTATTGTGTGCTGATCTAAATCTATGTGGCCCTATTTATTTCTTATTGTCTAGTAATTCTTGTTTTTTAAATGCTGCTCGTAAAATTCTTGACAATACATTTTTGACCAGTAGTATTTTTATATGTAGAGGATGAGTTTTATTGATTGAGTTTTACTCTAGATTGTTTGTTGGTGTTTAAAGGCCTCCCCTGGGGCTGTTAGGTGGACCCTGAGGAATAGATCTCTTAAATGCAAATGCCTTTCATCCAGCAAACCAAAAATTTATCTTAATACCGAATGCCATGAGTTTGCAGGGGGCAAGACGTGGAAGCAGTAGGAGGATTTTGAAATAAGTAGAGCTTTTAAAGCGTACAGCATATGGCGAGTCACCCAGATACAGGACACAAATGCATTGCTGATGAAACATTCCACTTGGAAGGTTTCTGCGGCAAAACATGTCCTTTCTGCCTAATAGCTATTGTGAAAGAATTGAAAGACTTAGTTTCGAGGAACAAGTGGTAATGCTGCCTGAGTTTGTCGTACTGTTTTCTGGAGGAAGTGCGTTCAGTACTGCGGTGATAATGTATCATCTGATAAAACTACTTAGGGCTTTTAAGGCCCCTGCAGCCTCAAGTTTTGTCGCACCACTCATGCTTCCCAGATGTCTAAAGCAGCACATAAATTGACAACTTTTTAATGTACAATTTCAGTGGATTTCTTTATTAAAATAAGAGAACAGGCAAAAAAAAATAGATAGTATTGCTGAAGAATTTATATTCCTAAGGAAGACTTTCCCCTTCTTAAGAAAATGTCCTATTTTGAGTGACACAAGGAATCATGACAAGGAAACATTTCAGGCAAGGAAGGATTTTCAGGAGCAAAGAGAAGTAAAATTTCAATATTTCTACAGTGGAAAAGGGTACTGTGAACTATCAGTGTTCTAGATCATATAATTTTTAGTGAAATTAGTTTTATTCCATGAATATTTGATAACAACTAAACATTGCTTAAGACTCAGTCCTTTCGGTTAATAGATGTAATTAACCAGGATTATACTGTGGAAGCCCAAAAAGCATTCTTGCTTTTATGGTAAACTTAACAGATTGTGGAAACATGAATTGCCCCAAAACTCATGTAAATTGTCACTAGTATTTAATCGTAGCAGTTTGTCTAAGGAACTTTTACTTCACTAGAGGAAGCCCTTTAATCTTTTAAAATACAATTGGCTTACCTTTTCCAAACGCCAGTCTTAATAAAACGGATCATCACTGCTATGTTCACCTCACAGTCTTCTGCATTCTGCCAGTACGCAGAATTATGTCAGGGTAGCAGAAGTTATTACTGAGCTGGTGAAGTGCACCCGTACTACTCCCTCATACAGATGAACTGGCTTGTAGCGAGTTCAGCTGCAGATGTAGACTGCTCACCGATTTGGGTTTTGTATTCTCTGAAACTGCTTCATGTATTGAGAGCTAATGGAAGTTATATCTAAGCATTTGAATTTGCTTTCCTCTACCACATCCCTGTTAGGTCACTTTTAGAGAAATCACTGGACCTCTGATACCTTGAGCTGGTTCTGTAAAATAGCAAAGGTAATGCCACTTAGTATTACTATGAAGTTCAGATAGGGTCCTATCAGTATCACTTAGTAGCTAATAAGTGACTACTTTGGTTTTTGAACCAAAAAAATTTTCCCCAATTTTACTATATTGTGTAAACAAATAGCTAGGACTTACTGGTTTATTATAAAATAAATGTATTCATGTTCCTCATGCACTATTCAACAAATCCCAACTACACCAGGTATTCTAGGAAGCCCTAACATGTAACAGGGCATACAACAGGTAACTCTTAGCTTCGTGGGATTTTCATTTGAATTATTAAGTAAAATACATAGTTTGTTGTATGGTAACAGGGTTACTTGGGGGAAGTAAATTGATGGGAGCTGGAAAGTGTGAGCATAGGATTGCTGTCCTAAACAGTCTGAACTCTTTAAGTGCTTAGGCCAGAGATCTGAGGGACTGGGCAGTATGGATGTCTGCAAAGAATGATACCGAGTGGAAGGAGTAGTGCATGCTGAGGCCATGGGCCCATACCGTGCGCTTGGTGTCTTAGGAAGCAAGGTCAGTGTGCCTGGTAAGCAGGAAGAGTGTCAGTAAGGTTGAGCGAGATCAGGAGCGATGATTGTGCTGGGCTGTAGGTAACCATATGGGGCACGACAGTTTTGCTAAGAACTTTGAGTAAGGTGGGAAGCCATTAGGGTTCTGAGCAGAGCAGGCTTCGGTAAGAACTAGGAGGGTACTACTGCGAGGGCGAGGGAAGTAAGTCATCAGATTGTGCGTGCATTACATAGGCTATGCAGGCGGATTCGACGTGGAGTATAAGCAAAGGAGTGTGCTCAAGAATTTTGGCTTAAAGAGCCGCAGAAGTGAAGTGGCCTTTAAGAGCAGAAGGCTGAAAAGGAGCGAGATGGAGAGTCCAGTTGTGGGTAGTGCTGACTAGACCTGTCTGGGGGGAAGCGAGTAGGCGTTTGGGTCCTGGAGTCAGTGCAGAGGTGAAGTTCGGGTTGGAAACGATCGAAAGTCATCAGGGTGTAGCCGCATTTTAAATCAGGATATGGATGAAATTAAGTAGAGTGTAGTGAGAGAATATAGTAAATTGAACACAGGATTGGTGATATGTTAGGGCTGCTTTTGTAATTTTGCCGGTAAAAATATTAACT
The DNA here is from genome assembly GCA_004027595.1 of Dinomys branickii. Classification (NCBI taxonomy): domain Eukaryota; kingdom Metazoa; phylum Chordata; class Mammalia; order Rodentia; family Dinomyidae; genus Dinomys; species Dinomys branickii. Next base: position 91,891 of record PVLD010001585.1, on the reverse strand, counting down.
TTTTTTTTTTTGTCTGAGACATTCTTGCTATGCAGTTCAGGCTGGGCTTGAGCTCGCTGTGTAGCCCAGGTTGGTCTCAAGCTCAAAATACAATGATCCTCCTGCCTCAGCCTCCCAAGTGCTGAGGTTACAGGCATGTGCCACCACACCTGGACTTGTTCACATTTTTTGCCACATCTACAGATCATTTCTGTAATATTATAGAAGCACTGAGCTTTTAAGAATTAAGATTAATAAATTACCAAATATATAAGCACATTGAGCAGCGATTCCACTTTACTGCCTAATTCTCAGGATGAACAGTTAAAAATACAGTATATTGCTAGTTCCTTCATGTTGTAGTTGAAAATTGCTGTTCTGATTCAATTTGACAGCTTGAGCACTAGAGGGCAGGCTTGCACTTAGATTCTGAAGAATTTTATAACTGAATTTAATCAAACACAGTACCTGTGTTTATCATCAACTAATGAACGCTCTTGTTTCCCAAGTCCCCGCTGTTCCATGTACTATTTTTTCTGTTGCCTGGGAGGCCTGAAATAAGGCTAATGGTTGATTGTGTTATGTTTAGCGCTGGCAATTGATACTAACACATTTGCACATAAAGTCCAAGGAAAATCAAATGTAGCTTACTTTACCATCTGATGTAGTTGACCATACATCTCTATTGAACATAAGAGAATTTGAAGACAGCTAGAAGGAATGTTGAACATGAAGCTTTATTCAGGATATGTACTCAGCTATTAACTATGCTGGACAGTGTGATCAAAGTCGGGGCTCCAGAGAGAGTAGAATACCCACCCTACTCAGGCACACTGTGGTGGGGCCCTGCGCAGCACCTAGTACTTGGTACTGCGTCTATTGAAATGTCCTTTCCCTTCAGTAACACAAAGCTGAACCCGTTTCTCTGTGGTACTTCCTAGTATTCGCCATAGTGCCTAAGTTTAGGTTAGTTCATTTGAATAAATGAAAAAGAATTGAGGAATTGGGGGCTTTTGCCAAAAATTGTAAAACACCAAAAACATAACACCTGTTTTCATACTTTCACCTTTCCAGAGAGGCTCTCCTGTTAACAGGGCTAAAGTTACGTTAGGTGAGTCTATCTTTTGCCCCCCCCTTTATTTTTCTAACAGTCTTTATAAGAAAGGTTAGAAATGAACTCTGGACCCCTACTGTGAGTGGAAGGTCTAGCCTTCTCATAGTCACTGGAGCGAAGAGAAAGATGCCTGGGGAAGGGCGGTGCCCTCGGGCTGGCTCGGATCAGCTGCAGCGGACTGAGCCGAGGTGGAACCTTCTAGAATGAGGGCACCCTCTTCTTTTTCCACTTCTCACCCAGAAAGCCCTCCTGTATTGGCCCTGTGCTCCTCAGCCTTTTACAGGGTGCCTACTTCCACGTGCTAGCTCTTTTGATGTTCTTGCCAGTAAAGTGAAAATAGTAGTCCTTACCTAACAGTATTGTTTTGAGAATGAAACAATATATGCAGCTATACTGCTATCTGAGAAGACTGCTCAATGGGACCCTGTAGGCTGGAGTTTTGTTCAGAATCTTCGTTGTTACACAATAGAACCAAATAAGGGGACAAGTTGACCCACTAACGCATTTAGAAGCTGTTGGGGAACAAATCTCTAATATCAATGATATAGATTAATTTGTATTACTTTCTTGATTAATATGGGCAGAATAGTGAAATGATTCTCCAAAGGGGCCTGAAGTGTGACCAAAGGAGATGATCGATGTACAGTGTACTTGGTCCCAAGTACTAAATGCTCATTAACTCCTACAGCTGTCTTTAAAAGTGGATCAATTTAGCTTCATAGAAAGGACTATTTCTTAAAAGATAAATATTAAAAATACAACTACAATACTGTTATACCTTACTACATTGTTTGATTTGTTTATGCTATTAATTTTTAGAAAATTAAGTAGCAAGGCCCTTTTTCAAAATAATTTTTGTCTAGAACCACAAAATTTAAAACAGCTAAACTGCTCTGCAGTAGGAGGCACCTCTCGCTGCTCACTGTCCCTGTGACCATTGTCAGTGTTGAGAAGCCTCTGAGGAATATGGTTTGCACTCTTAGTAGTACATTTTGAACACTACTGCTTTCATATTTGTACTTGGACATGGCAGGCATGAACAAAATAGTAGGGAAAACTGAATTTCTATTTAGTAATTTCTATTTCATTCTCTTAAACCAAGAGGCAGCTGGAGCTGTTGTGATCTGAAGTAAGGAGAGAAATTTTTTGAGCAATATTGGGAACATTGACTAGAATGGTAATTTATGATAATTGTCTTAGATTTATTATCTGGTGATCTGAAGAGCACAGAGGACATTGATATATGAAGTGCCAGAGTTAGAATAAACAGCCAGAACACCATGGGCTCGAACCTCATGGAGGCCCCTTAGCCCATAGGATAAAACAGGACAGTTGCTGCTTTCTACATTTGGGAATTGTGGTCCTCACAGAGGAAACAGGTCTCTGTGAGTCACGGGTTTCCTTTCCTTTATGTCCACCTCATAAGAAGGTGTTTATTGAATTTATTTACGTTTATTTACATTTACCTTTCCTCTTAAACTATAAGTTACTTGAAATTCAAACTATGATTTATCTCTTTGCCCAGGACCAGCACATGACCAACATGTTTGCTTAATTAATCGAATGAATTGTTGAATTTGTTGAGTTAATCAAATGAATGAACAAATGTGTGCTTACATTTACATATCTACACTTCTCTTAGACTACAAGTTTTGATGATAGAAATCATGTTTTCAGTTCTTATCTAACTTGGTAAATTGTCAAAAATGTTTGCCCAGCTGAATAGAACTCAAACTAGTAGTATCAGTCTGTTAAGTAGACACTAAAATGATCCCGTGATTGAACACAGAGATCGTACTAAATGTTTTCTGAGTTAGTGCCGGTTGAATAATTTGAGCAGCAACCTGTAGGAATTCAAGGAGGGTGAATCTTGTGTACTGAAACAGTCAAGATGGCTTCTCAGAGCAGAGTAAATGAGAGGGTGGGAGGGGTTTTGTAAGCACATTAGATACTGAGAGGAACCAGACTGGGAAAACCAGTAAGGAAGGTATAACACTGAAAAAGCTTTGAGGTGGGAGTTCAAAGATCTACTATACACAGACCCTGTGTTTTGCTGCTTCTTGCCATGTGACTGAGAAGGTTAGGTCAGCGCTGTCTTCCATGAGGTGACCGAGAAGGTTAGGTCAGCGCTGTCTTCCGTGAGGTGACCGAGAAGGTTAGGTCAGTGCTGTCTTCATGAGGTGACTGAGAAGGTTAGGTCAGCTCTCTCTCTTCCATGAGATACAGTTAAGATTTTAGCACATACTTCTGCATAATGTACCTTGTTGGTAAAGTGCTACATAAAACCCATTACTATGCTTTCAATATAGTGGGTCGCAAACATTTGTTGAACAACAAAGATTAATGATAATTACTACTGAAAAGAACGGAGCCACTGGAATGTCAGCTGGTACATCTGCCAGTAAAGCCTATTAGTTCTTATGGGAAGAAAAATAAATATGTGAAACCACAAAATATGATCAGAGGAAAGACAAGCTTGAGGCTCTAAAGTTATGTCAGATGTGACAAAATCATAGCTTTTCATGCTGACATTATTTCTAAAGCTGCTGCATCGTTGAAAGAGGCAAACCACAAAATAAACTATGCAGGAAATCTTTAAAAAAAAAAAAAAGACTTCTCGAAGGATGAATGCTTCATTTGCTTTAACTTCTTACCACTTGACTTACTAATGAGTCATTGTCTCCACTAGGAATTTGTTTTAAACTTGGTCATAAGATGGTTACGTTTGACTAAGGTCTAATGTTATAAAATAATTGAAAAAAAAAGTTGAGAGGCCACTAGCTAAATAAGAGCAAATTTGATCCTTGTTGAACTTAAAAAGTATGAATTGGTGTAAGTAAGGTTAGTCTTCCACTTTATGAGGTAATATTGCATTGTGGGAACTTCTCCGTATGTCCAGAAGCTGCAGCGCTTTGTGTGCCTGGTGTCTCCCTATACTCACGATGTGTCCGTATCTCTGCTGCCTCCAGCAGTCATTGGGGTTCCCTTGGCCCACTCGGGGTCTGCTTATTTTTAAAGAAACATCCTTTCCTTCCTGTCCATCTTTGAGCCACTACTAACCTTGTAAATACTTTTATTTAAGTGTTGATAGCACTGTATTATAATAGCTTACTTACCTGTTTTCCTAACTAAACTGTGAGCTCCTTGAGGGCAGGAACTGTGTTTTGCTTTATTTATTCTCCAGTGCTTAGAACTGTCCAAAGTGTAGGAAAAGCACTTAAAAAATGGAATGAATAAATGAAAATGAAAAGACAAATAAATTATTTTGCTTGTGTAAGATGTCTAATATTTTGTGTATTTTTTGTTCATTGTATTTCAGACATCCTATTCCTATTTAATGTTGCTATATTAAATGTAAATCAAAATTAGAAATGCATATGAAAAGTTAAGAGATTTTTGCCTCTCAAGTTGGCACAGATTTTAGAAATGGTAATACAAGGAAATAAAATTTTTTTTGTTTTTGCTAAAGAGACTATGAACTGGCATAGTTTTTCTGAAAGGCATTTAGGAAGATATATTCAAAAGCCTTAATAAATTTCATATCCTCTTACTCAGACATCCTATGCCTGGAAGTCTACCCTAAAGAATCAACTAGTAATTTGTTATATTTTATCTTAACAGCTTAGATAGGGACAAAAGGAAATGATTTACATGCTTAAATGAGAAAATTCATTACATTATGCTACACTGATACAATGAAGTACCATGCCACTTTAAAAAAAAAAAAGTCCATGCTAGACTTAAGATGGAAAAGGCAGGGGACAATATGATAGTATATTTTAAAACTGTATTTGTAAGGAAAAGAGTAAAAGGCTATACACCAAAGTATGAGAAAAGACAACTTCTTGGTGATAAAATTACAAGGAATTTTTATTTTACTTTGCACTGTGTTTCCTGTAATACAGCAAACACTTCTTTTGTGGTCATAAAGGTTATATAAAAACATAAAAAAAATATATATATATACTTCCTCCTGTGCGGATCGCACATCTCTGGATGAATGGGTAGGCGTGTTTTTCACCTGGATCCAATGTCCCAGACAATTTCCCCGGTAATTTGCATTATTGGCAACAGTAGTCACGGCACGGTGCAGCCTATACCCAGAAGTCACACTGATTTGTTCACTGATGAGGCCATGTGTCAAGAGCCTCTTGTGAAACTTGAGATATGAGTGTCAAATTCTTGAAGGTTTATTGTATTTTGAAATTTATTTTTAACACTGAAAAAGTACACTATATAGTCTGGGCTTCTCTTTTTGGAGTTGGAGGAAAATGAATTCTAAGGAGATCTGTCTAAGATGTGACAGACTGTAAATGGCATGTACTGAAATTTAGAAATTCCCTTTTATAGTCTAGTGCTGTTTTGATTAATAATCTCTCTCATTTTGTACAATTATGAATTCCTAAACTTAGAAGAAGTCTTGCCTTTGATATTTGTATCAGTTCTATGACACCTTTAGTTAGCATTCTTAATGTATTTTACCTTGTCTCATAGAATTTGTAGTTAACCAAAGCTTCACACTTACAATTTTTATATATGTTACTATTAGTTTTCCCTCAAAATATGCTGTTGTTTTATTTTTAACCTCATGAATAAACTTGGACAAAGCCACTTAAAACCTTTCCCTCCACTTAAGTCCATCAATCTGTTGCTCTTCACTCTCTGAGAGGGCCTACTCATAGTAATCCCTTTACCTAAGAATGTATTTATATGCACTAAATTTATTATTTAGATTTTGTAAACTATAGAATGAAAATAGAGTGTAATCATAGCACAGCACCAGTTTTCAAATGAACTATCCCTCTACATGCCAGCCCTCCACCTTGAAAGTCCTAATCTGGCTAATTCTCATTCATTCTTCAAAATTCCTAATCCTAGTGTTTATATTTGTGTGTGTAGGGGGGTGTGTTAAGATGTTTGGTTTTTTGTTTTTTGTTGAAACAAGGTCTTGCTGTGCATCCAGGCTAGCCTCGAACTCACGCCAATCCTCCTGCCTCAGCCTCTCAAGTGCTGGGATTATAGGCGTGAACCACCACACCAGGCCCGTATTGCATTTCTACCAAGGATTTCCACGCCCACACCTCTCCCCCCAAATCCTCTCTTACCTTCTCTAGCACTGGATATGTTGCACTGTACTGTACTGAGCTCCTGGAAACCAGAGGCTTGATAACTCACTTCCTAAGTGCTTAGTTCAGTATGAGACCCATAACAGGCATGTAAATATTTCTTTGTTGATAGGATAAAAACAAATTATGGAATAAAAAAATAAATTTCCCCCATATTAAAAAAACATTGGAATGAATTATTCTTCCATGCTCATTCTTTGTGACCACTTCTTCTATTTATTATTATTCATTATTTTTGACTATATTCTCTTGGATTGATATTTTAAAAACATCATTGGGGTAAAGTTTGGAAAAACTGTCTTCTCTATTTTTGAAAGTCAAGCAAACACATGTCCATATTCAATTCTTTAGCGACTCAATGTCTTCTTCATTTTCCCCTTAACATTAAACATTGCAGATTGTGCTTCGGTCATCACATCTGTGTACTCACTGAGAACTGTTACGTTTACATATTTGGATTCATTTCAAGGGAGCAGTAGGACATGGTTACATGGTCACTAGACAAGGAACCATAGAGATGTAAAATCTAGTCAGAGCCACTGATTTGTGGGGCATCTGAGCGCTGGCACACAGGACAGATGCCCACAATGTAAAGGAGGAAAGGCTCCTTGGCTCCCGGTTTGTGGAGGGTTCCATCCATAGTTGGCTGGCTCCAAGGCAGGGCAGCATGGCAGAGGGGCGTCACAGAGGAGACAGCCTATGGTCTGGAGGCAAAGTGGAAAGTGTGTATAGTCACCTTTCCACAGTTGCAGTTTCTCCACTACTCAACAAATATTGGATTCAAGAATCCCCAAGGTCTCCTGCTCTCAGAATTCTGTCACATTTTAGTGTGCTTAGAATAGTGTGGCCCATTCTTAGCTTTCAAAGAACCTAGAGCATCACATGCCTGTAATCCCAGAACTTTGGGAGGCTGAAGGAGGAGGATCACAATTTCAAGTCCCACATGGGCAACTTAGCGAGACCCTCAAAAAATAAAATAGAGTAAAATACTTTAAATGTTAGTTCTCAGCACAGTGTAACAGTTGCCTGTGTAACCCTCTGCCTTGTGGAGGCGCTGCTTGAATATTTTCTGTACTTGGATATTACTGCCACAAAAAGTATCTCTTCCTGTTTGAAGCAACTCTCATCCTATGGATTTTTCTTGACACTGACTCCAGATACATTTCTCTGTACTTCCATGGATTGATATTTTTAAATTTTCATTGTTTTGTTTTGTCTTTGTTTTGCAATATTGAAAATAACCATATCTCTAGCCTTTATTTTTATTCTTTATTTTGATAGAGAATCTCACCGTTTGCCAGGCTGGCCTTGAACTTGTGATCCTGCTGCGTTAGCCCCCTGAGAAACTGGGATGATAGGTGTGCATCACCCTGTCCAGCAACTTCCTGATGTGGGAAGACAAACAATACCCTGTTTTATTCTTCAGGTTTAAAAAAAAATCTAGTTTCTGTAACATTTTCTCATATCATCAAAGTGGTATCTATCCCTGATGCAGCCTGTTTGTATTTTGGTACCTCGGGGATGTCACCCTTGCCATTCTTCTGCCTGCAGGTCCTTTTCCCTCTCTCCAGACACTGAATTACTCCTTTCCCAAGCCCATTTCAAAGCCCCTCTTCTTCCAGCCAAGTGAGTTTCTGTCCTCTGTGTTTCTGAAATGGTTCACTATGAATCACATAACTTTTAGCATTGGGACTTCTGCACTGTGTTTTAACATTTTCACATATCTGTGAACTCTGCAATAGCAAGGACCTTAACTGACTTGTTCACGGTGCCCAGAATGTGATAGGGCACACATGAGTAAATGAATGAATGAATGAATGAATGAATGAATTTTATTTAATTTATATTAATTTAATTTATTTAATTCTATTTTCTAGCATTTCGTACAGAGCCTTTAACATGGTAGGTGATAAATGCTTATTGAAGAATAAATGAATTGGAGAATGAACAAAGGAAAAAAGTATTGTGTTGAGATATCAGAATTCTTTGAAGCCTCCTAAAATATTGCACCTAGATTTGAACATAAAACTACAGATGTGATATAATCAGTACAGTGAACAGAAGGTCTTACATATTCCTGAAATTAGCTTTTTAAATTTTAGATTCAGATTCATTAACAGAGAAAACAGAAGCTAAAATAGGGCCTGGATGATGCTGTTTCCCCCTGTATTCAAAGTGACACTTCTTGCAGTAGGTTCGTGACTCCTCCGTACTTGGTCCAGAACACAACTGAAGAAGCTCTCAGCACTTTCCACGTGTGATAGTTGATCCTGAGCTCTCACCTGTGGTGCTACCCTTGGCTCTCTGAGGCATCCTTGCATCTGTCTTTCACTTTTGTGCTTCCTCCAGTGTTTATGCTTCTCTTTCCTCATTTGTCTTTATGTATAATGTGTGTGTGTGTGTGTGTGTGTGTGTGTATTCAAGACTCTGCTCATGCTTATGAAATATTTTTCTTAACATAAAGAAGTTAATTATTTATAAGACTTGGAAAGAAGTAATAATTTGGAACAAATTATATGTAAAGTGATATATGTACCCATAAAAATGAAAGCTGTGGTTCAATGCAGTTATAGATTTATATACAATCACATCAGTTTTATAGTCTTTGTCCAAAACAACTTAGAGTATTATTTTCTTCCAATTACTACAACGACCACACCTTCCATACCTTTCATATTTTGTGCTCTCTGTAAGCAAGTGCCCACAGACACAGCGGTGATCACTGAATGAACCAAAATCCAGGTGAAACAGAGACGTGGAGAGGGGTTGTGTGTGGAAGTGATGGAGCAAGGCAAAAGGAGGGACACTGCCTCTTGCTACAAGTGCTGCCTGTAGTACAACTTGTTTCTTTGATTGGAAAAAGTCCTGGGAAGAAGCCAGCAGGACTAGAGGAAAACAAGCAAATTGTTCAGACTTCTCATATCTATATATAGGCAAAATGGAAAGCAACAAAACCGGAAGTACTTCGGAAGTATAAACAGATACTTCCTGTATTGCGTTCCTGAGTAGTTGTATATCCTCCACAAGCCAGCTGGAGAGTAATTAAGTGGAAAGAATGACAAAGAGGAGGTCATCGTGAACTAGAGTCTCACCACAACACAACTCTGTACTGTTTACCATGTGGCTTTGGAAGTTACTCAGGTACCTAAAATTTAGAAATAAGAAAATCTCAGCAACATCTTAAAATAAATGGGCACTCAGTAGAATCAATATTTTAATTGGTAACTACTTTTAAATATAAAACTATACACTTTTGGGAGAATGTTTTGTCTTGTGTTTTTATGGGGGAAGAGATAGATGTTATTAAGTGGAATTTATATGCCTTCTTTGTGGGGTTGGCCTGACCCTTCCAAAGTCAAGCTTGGGAAGCCTGGCTCACTATAAGTTTAAAAATTTACATGTTAACCACTGGGACTTCACTGTATCCTTCCCCTTCTACTCACCCTTACTTATTTGCAGGAGAAAGACCTCTGTGTTAACAGCCACATGGTTTTCCTGGATGATTTCCAGGATTCTCATAAGTTTCTAATAAGGTAAGGAAGGAGAAAACATTTTATAGAATCTAAAAGGCTATTCAGTAATTTCAAATGCTATTAACATCATCAAAACTACAATGATCAAGTGAAATGCATGTAATTACTAATTCATAGAATTACATAATTAGAAACTCCTTCAATGAACATATCATCTTAATTTTCTATAGCTGTGATGAGCTCATTACCAACCATTCAATCTTTAAAGCCAGGCAGTGCTTTACCACCTATTTAGTCAACGAAGGAACTAACCTACAATGTAGTCAACTACATTATACACTTGGGGAAACCAATTTCCCGAAAGTATGTTTGCTTATGTTAGATAGAAATTTGTAGTGTAATTTGCATTTAGGTCATTAGCTTTTTCTTAGTAAATTTGGAAAAAGAACAGAGTTGTTTGGAATTATAAACATTATCCAAAAGAGTCACCCTAAAAATCCAGTTGCAAAACCAAAAATCTGTTATAGTTTTCTGAATTTCTGGGAAGTTTAGAGAACAAAAGCTATGTTTCTTAAACCCCCATGACTTGTTACTTGGACTATATGCAAGATTACAGAAGATTTCCCTCAGGTCAGTATTTTCCCCTGTCTGGGCTTGCTTAGGAACTCCTGAAGTGGCTTTCATCGATCTTGACCTGTATTCTTCCTTTGCTCCACATTAATTGAACTTCTCATGCTCTTTGACTGAGATATAACTTTATATAATTGGTCATTAGGACTAATAATTTAAAAATATATACATAAGGCAAATACAATGTAAAGTTTTCACTGAATCTCAATAGGGAGTTACTGATGATAGCTCTTAAAATTCACATTTCCTCTGATTGAATATTCATGCATGTAAGTAAAGGCTATTTTCCCAAAACAGACTTCTCAGGCACAGCAAAAACAGGAAATATTGAAAAATGACTAAATGGTACACTCACTTATCAGTAATAGTTATACTTTTCTAGTACGTGTATCTTTGCCAGAAAGCTAGGAATTCCTCTGAGTGAAACTCTGAAATCCATATTATTTAGAATACTGAGAAATTCTTTCCAGGTTCCAAGAGTGAGAAAATCTGGATACTGTGCAGAGGAAACCAGAGGAGATAGCACCAGACCTAGAGGCAAGACAGGAAATCACCAAGGTTCAGCCATCTCTTAGAGCTCTGTGAGTTCCCTGCACTTGAGGTTGTAGCAAGAGACATGGGAACCTGTAAGACCACCAAGAGTAGTGAAAACACCAGAGTCAAACACAGTTTCTTGGGGCCACAGAGAGAAAGTATCAGGCCATCATCCAAAGCCCAGGGCAATTATTTTATAAACAGGAGACTCTGGTTGAGAAGAGGTAACCTCAAAAATGCTTAGCCATTACTCACATGGCCCACATGGACCTGGAACACCCCACTGAGCAAACCTGAGAGGAACATCAAGCCAGAAGTCTGCCCCTCCAGGACCTTTCCAAGCCTGACGTGTAACAATTTCTGACTAAATTATTACTGCATAAATTTATATGGGAAAGACCAGCTACATTAATCCTTTTTCACTATAAAAATGTATATGTTTTGAATCGAATAATAATTGTGTACAGTTATAGGGTACAATATGATGCCCCAGTCTCTGCCCCTGTTCTCTATAGATAACTTCAAACTCACTGATCTCTGGTTTAGAGGGTCGTGCAGCTTAGGGATGTGACAAGATGGTGAAAGAGTTCTGGCTTTATAGTTTTCTTGAAAGATTAAAGGAATTACTACATAGCAGCATTTGGAATAGAGCCTGATGCATGGTAAGTGTTCCCTGTTCCCTCAATATTTGATATTTTCTTCTGATTACTATGTTAAATAAACCCTGGGGTATTTGGTGAGCAAATATATTTCCTCCTTAACTGTAAAAGTTATTCTTCTTTCTACTTGGAGATTTATATTTCCCTTTATTTTTCTGCATCTTATTCTCTTCACTTTTCCACTATTATTTATTATTGTTTTATTTTGTTTATGTTGAGGACTCAACCCAAACACGCACTCTACCACTGAGCTATTCTTCCTGCTCCCGTTTACTAGGTTTTACTATTAATAAGCTTAGGCTGTGGCTTGGTGACCCCAAAATAATGAAACCTGTTCAATTTAACCAAACTCCTTGTTTGGCGGCCTGGGAGACAAAATCGTGAGCTATGTTTTTGTTAAGATTATTTTCTTCTTCTATCAAGTCAAATTCCTATTTTTATGGTGCTTCTTTTTGTATTTCATTTTAAGGAAAGTAGTTCAGGTTTCTCAAGGACTTAGACATCATTGCGATGACCATCACATCCCTCCTCCCAGGACTAGCCAGTACCCACCATCATGTTAACACACAGAGGAAATTCCCCATAGAAATATTTAATGAGTCGAATTACCCTGCCTCATTGAAATGCTTGCTTAATAGCATGGAGTTTACACCTAAATCTACCAGGAAAATTTTTTCTTATTCTTCTGTACTAATTCATGGTCCTAAGCTCTACTGAAACCCGCCTTACATTATTCTGCTAGTGCAGGTCATCTTCTGCCTGGCACCTTCTCGTTCTCTGAGATTGTCTCTCGAGGAAGGTTGTGCATGGCGTATGACGGGAGAGATGCACAGTAGCTGCTGTAAGAGACAGGGACTAAATTTGATGTTACTTAACTGCTGCATATGCATTAAATATATAATTATCAACAAGGGAAAAAACTAAGCACAGGTTAATCTAATGTTTCTCTGCCATTGTTTACCCTTCTCAAAACATAGTAGAAGATGAACATGAGTGAAACAGTTCTGTATTCCTTAGGAATTTATAGGTTTTGTTCATGGTTGAGGAGAGAGTTGAGCAAATATTTCCTTTATGTATTAATACCAACCTTCACCCAGGCTTATTTCTGGGAGGGCAGGGCTGAGCAAGGTTTCGCTTCCAAATCTAGTTTCCATAGCTTGGCGAGCTCACATGCCGAGTAAAAATCCTTCCCTAGCCAGGTAAATCACTGTCCTCTGATATTTTTTTATTTCTATCCAGAGGATCAATCTGGCAAAATAGTTCAGAGCGCCACATTCCAAACCACTCTAGTTATAGCTAAGAAACTATATTTTCAAAGTCTACTAAATAAAAGCATCCCTTTTTTAGGCATGTATTGTTTTCTCATAAAAACATATGATTAGGTAGGTGAAACAAAGCCCTTCTGTCCCTTTCATCTACAGAAGAATATACAAATACCTCCCTTTTCCTGGTTCTCAGAAGAAGAAACCACTCCAGTTTGTTCAAAAGAATACAAATGTTAATAAAAGAAAAACTTCTTAGATTGAGAATTTAAGCAGAAGTTCCAGAACACACTTTGTTCTGGGCTTGTGCATTAATACGTTAGTATTTGATAAAGTTAAGCCAAGTGATGTGAGCACTAAGATGTGTTCCCCTTGCACTGCTGCTTTCTTTCTAGCCAGGTCCTTTCTTACTGTTCCACTTGATGTAGGCACACTGTCTCCTAGGAACGCCGTGACACTCCTGTTTAAAGGAGAGAATAAGTTAGCATCCTACTATTAAAAGCACTGTCTTGCACAGTCCTTGTAATTTTATAAGCTTCAGTTTACACATGGGAAAATTTAGACTCAGCAAAACCCACAGATGGTCATTGAGTGAACTGGTACTTAGTACCAGGATTTCTGTATTCAGCACTGGTGGCTTATCACCAGTACTCTAGGACTTGATACTGATATCGGAATACTGGGCCTTGGCCCACGATGATGAGGAATGAAACTATGGGAAGAGTGTAGGTTTGGGCTCGGAAACTTGGGATCTGGACCTCAACTTTTTCACTTTGGGCAGGCTCCCACCCCACCTTCCTGGACCTGAGTTTCCCCACATACAAAAGGGTGGCGGTGGTAGCGCCCACCCTGCCTACTTCTCAGGTCATTGTGAAAACCAAGTGACTTAATACACAAGATAGTTCTTTTATTTTAAAGCGTAATAATAAAAATAAAAACGATACAGAATTTCAAAACAAGATTACAAGAAATTAACAATGGTTATTATACTGCATATTGTTATCTTCAAAGTAGTTGCTCAGATGGCCCCGTAGAGGCATGCAAAATTGATCAAATATAAGCACTGACAGTTCCTTTCAATGAACTAATAGAAATTACTAGTACAATTATCTTAGCTATCACGTGTGTGTGTACACACACGCACACATGCATTTTTCAGTTTCTTACATACTCACACATACTTTTACATTCTCTTTTAGCATCTTACACTAAGGAGAGAATGTGATGTTTACACACGTGAGTCTGATTTATGTCACTCATGAGTGTGGTCTCTAGTTGCATCCATTTACCTATAAAAGCCTCAAGTTTATCCTCTTTTATAGCTGAATAATACTCCATTGTGTAAAAATACCACACAAAAGATAGTTCTTTGAAAAAAAATCTTAGTAGACCAGACCAGGGATCTAGCTCCGTGGCACAGCTGCCTGCCTGGCAAGTACAAGGTCCTGAGTTCGATTCCCAGTATCAAAAAAAAAAAAACCAGTAGAAATCTAAATGTTTCTATTTCACCCTCTGGGACTACATAAAATAATTCTACACATTATTAAAGAACGCAAAGGACTTTCAGTCTAAGTCTTCCCTTTCCCTTCCAATTTTTTAAAAACATAAAACGGCAAAGTTTCATATAAAATTCCTCCCTTGGATCCTACATATCAAACATTGTCTTAAATGTGCCCCATACTTGGACATTACCCTGCAGAATCCTTCTGACACCACAGAATATGAGGTGTGATTAAAAAAAAGCAGTGAAGGTTTAAATTCAAAGAAAGTGGGGCTGGGGATATAGCTCAGTGGAATAAGCGCTTGCCTAGCAAGCGCAGGGTCCTGAGTTCGATCCCCAGTACCGCAAAAAAAAATAAAACAATAAAAAAATAAATTCAAAGAAAGTTATCACAGTAAAAGACATGTTACCATCAGTTCCCTTTGAAGGACTCACCCTTCCACTTGATGCCTTGATCCCATCGGTCTTGCCGGTTTTGAAGCAGTTCGATAAGCTCTTTTGTGAGCGCCTTTTTGTGCTGTTCTAGCTGCCTCACAATGTCCTGAACAGACTCCGAACATTTACTTTTTGTGGTCATTTGACATGGGAAGAGCCAAAAGCCCTACAGTGCCCGACCTGCTAAATACGGTAGAGGACGACACCCTGGATGTTTTTATTTGATAGAAACTGTGAATATTTTTAATCAACTCAGGATATCAATGCAGCCACAAACAAGACACTTACCAAAAAGGCTTTGCAGAACTGCTGCAAAACGTGGCAAAAACACTGAGTACGTTCAAAGCAATAGAGGTTAATGGCAATGTCTTTCACCATAATAACTTCATAGAAGTGTTTATTTAAATGTACACTGAAGCACTTGATTACACCTTGTGCAGTTGTGTCACAACAGTCCTTGGCCTCATTACACTGCTGTAGTTGCATAACCTGCAGTTATATGAATGTTCTTATTCACTGCATTTCCCTCTTCAGCTACACAGAGTCAGCAGCTGACTGAGAAGTCTTTGTCACAGAAGCTGCTGTGAACCAGGTCCTGTATTTATATGGTTGTGGCTTTTTGGTTTGTTTTCATTTTTGTTTTGTTTTGTTTTGTTCTAGAAAATCATGCTATGTAGCTGACTGGCTTTGAACTTGCAATGGTCCAGCCTCAGCCTTCCAGTTTTTATGTTCTTTACTATAAATGCAGATCATTGAATTCATTTATATTTAATTCATTTTATTGCTTTTAGTCTATTATTCTAACCTACGGAAAATTTTTTCCTTATTATTTTTATCTACTAATGTATACCTACTTCTATAAGTTTTATATCATCTATGAAATAATCTAAAAGCCCTTTCTGGCAGTAGCTACATTATTGGTTAAAAGATGTTAGTAAACTAAGGTTTGGGAAGAACCTGATGCCTTGTCCCTGAAGATGCTCCTTAATCTAAAGTATTTGTCTTGGGGCTGGGGATATAGCTCAGTGGAATAAGCGCTTGCCTAGCAAGCGCAGGGTCCTGAGTTCGATCCCCAGTACCGCAAAAAAAAAAAAAGTATTTGTCTTTACACCTGCAATCCTAGCACTTGGGAGGCTCAGACAGGAGGAACACTGTGAGTTCAAGGCCAGTCTAGGCTACATGTTGAGTTCAAGGCCATCCTGAACTACATAGCAGTTAAAAAAAAAGAAAAGAAAAGGAAAGGAAAATCATTTCTTCTATGGTTTCTGAGCAGTTTCGCAGTTATTTATGATAGCACTGCTTCTCCTTAATAGACTGTGAAACCAGTTTGGTCTTCTTAGTATCCCTAAGTCTTAAAATAGTAACTGGAAAATAGCTGCTTAGTAAGATTTTGTAACTGAAAAATGAATGGATTGACATAGACCTGTGAACAAACATGCTTTGAGTCTGGTTATTCAATCGGACACACGGCCCTCTAAACTTGGCCAACATGCAGCTTACATTTTTCTTGCTTTTGTCCGTAAGGATATTAGCAGAAATTTTGTCAGATGTATCCTAAATCCATGGAATCATTTTCTTTACTAACTCACTAATTCTGGTATATAAAGAAAGTGGATACACTGATGTGACTGTTTTTAGTGAACTCATCCATATCTCTTTACATGTGGCAACTGTTTCTTTTATGAGTATTCACATACCTCTTGTATAATTACTTTCTCTCAACCTCTGCTTCATGATCTGCTTGCTATTGTTCCTCCCCTTGCTGGGAGGATCTGTTCAGTCATAGTCTCTTCCATGATCTTTCTCTTCCTTCCTTGCTCCTTTTTCTGGCCAATGTTCAAAGTTATACTGTTTTTTTAGATGCATTATAAATAATATGGTCCTCTTATCAGTTCTCCTATTCTTCTTCCCCTTTTTTCACACCTCTTCTCTTCCCTCATGTAGAACCACAGTTGAATAGAAATGTATTTACAGATTGTGCTCCAAGATCTTATTTTACAAAAAGCTGAAACATTTTTTATCTACCTAATCACAAAGTATCTCTAACCAATAGAGTTGCATTTTATTTAAATTCCACTGACAAATGAGTGGGTCAGTGGTCTCTCTAAATGCAGATCTGTTTCTTGGAGCTGATTTATTACAATTGGGTGCTTGCTGCAGATCCACATAGAAAACTTTCTGAGTAATTATCATCTGTGATATTTATATTCCTGGTTCTATTTTCCCCGCAAAGCTGAGGGAAATAGTCTGAGGAGTTATTGTTCACTCTGTCTTATGTACCAACAGCATTGAGCTCTTGAGTCACAGTTTAGGTTTTGTCATAAGACAGTGCAGGTGTGGCTTAAATTAGTTTTCTGGGAATGGAGTTAAATGAGGCCACTAATCAGTATTTATATTTAGTTCACAAAAATGTCATCCTCTTGTTTACAGAAACCATATACACAGTCTCCTGCTATTTCCTGTGTTTTATTAACTAGTAATATTTTTGAGGTGAAAAACGTGTGTCATTCTCTGAATGGCTGCTATGGACTGAACTGTGTCCCTGAAAATTTCATATGATGAAGGCCTAAATTCCTCTGTGACTGTATTGGAGACTGAACCTAAGGTTGGAAACTTGAACCCACCTAACTGATGCCTTTCAAGAAGAAGAAAAGGAATAAAGTTGGAGAACTTAAATTCTCAAGTTCAAAATTTACTTCAAAGCTACAGTAATCAAAATGGTATGGTAATGTTTTAAGGATAGACATGCAGACCAATGAAAAGGAATCAAGAGTCCAGACATAAACCCATACACCTATGGTCAATTAATTTTTGATGAGTGCCAAGTCTATTCAGTGGAAAAAGAGTAGTCTCTTTAAAAGATTGTGCAGTGGCAACTGAATTTCAATATTATTTTGCCTTAGTGGGGCTCCAGAAAATTGAGAATTGGTTTTTCCTTTTCTGCAAAAAAGATGCATTGAAATTTGGTAGATATTGTATTGAATGTGCACATTGCCTTGTGTAACATTTATACCTTAACAATATTTATATGTTCACCATATTTACAGTTTCACAATACTAGAATGAACAGGAGATGCCCTTCTATTTATTTAGGTCTTCTTTAGTTTCTTCAACAATGTATTATAGTTTCCAGGTATAAGTTTTTTACCACCTTGTTTAATATTATCCTCAAGTATTTTGTGCTCTTGGTAGTGATTAAATTGGAGTTGTTTTCTTAATTTCTTTTTAGATTGTGAATTGCTGGCTTGCAAAAACTTGACTAATTTTTTGTGTTTATCGCATACCCTGAAACTTTGCATATTCAGTAGATTTCTTGAGATTTTCTAAGTATAGGACCATGCTATCTATAAATACTGACACATTTTACTTCAAAAATTTACTTCTGATTTTGGATATCTCCTATTTTTCTCATATTTCTTACTTATTTTTAAATTACTCTGGATAGAATTCTCAGTACAATATGAAATAGTGGTAGTGAAAGTGAGTGTCTTTATTTTGATCTTGACCTTCAGAGGGGGGAATTGGCTACATAGATTTCTACAAACATGTCTTTGAGCATGTCATGGAAGCTGACCTCTATATCATAGTAAAAAAGATAATATGTTTTAGGTGAGAAAGGTGATAATGATCCAGAGTACAATTGAGCAAATGACTAGAGTTCTAGTGTGATGGTGCAGGCCTGTCACCACAGCTATTTGGGAACATGTGAGAGAGAAATCACAAGTTTGAACCCAGCCTAGGAACTTAGTGAGACCCTTTCTCAAAATTTAAAAAGGGATGTGTGTATACCATGCACAAAGACCCGGGCCCCAAGCCTAGTACCACCAAAATGAAAAAAGGAAAACCAAACAGATCAGCCAGATCCCAAATTCAAGCCCAGCCTAGGTTCGATTCCCAGGACTGTGAGAGGAGGGAAGGAAGTGAGGGAGTGAGGGAGGGAAGGAGAGAAGAAGGAAAACAGAAGGAAGGAATAAAACGGATCCAAATTAGTACAGTAAATGTTCTCTATAACATTTAATAGGATTTTATTTTTAGATGGACTTTCCCCTGCAAAAGGACCTTGGATGGGGAAGGAACTGTCTCACACAGGTACCCCTCAGGTAATATAGTTTGGTAAGGAGCCCCAAGTCTTATTCTGACAAGAAACTTTAAGTTTGAAGATTTACTGATTAGTTTATGTCTCAAAAGGATGTCTTACACTCAAATATTATGAAAAATACAAAATAACACAAGTAATATCTGTACTTTAGACATGGCTTGTTGTACTATGTAGTAACCTTACTCTGAATTTCACCTCAGTAATCTGCTCAGTTCTATAACCACAATTTTCTTAAATAGCAACCATGAGATATAAAAAGCTACTCATACTCTGATGAATATGTTTGATATTTTTGACTGATGCCTGCCTTACTTCTGGCTGCTTCGTGAGTCCAAGGCCAACCTGAACTGCATAGTAAGAAGCTGTGTGAAAAAAATATCTTAGCCCTGTATTCTGAAATGGCTTCTTTTTAAAGATTTTTTTTTTGTTGGCCAGAATTTTAGTTCTTTTCTCGTTTTTAATATTACTAGCAATTTTCATTTCCTATTCATAGATACATGTGCAATCTTAGGGACTGTAAGTCACTAGGCTACCCAGGCTAGGCTAGAACCTGTGATCCTCCTGCTTCAGCCTACAGGAATGCTGAGATTTCGGGTACATAGCACCACACCTGGTTCTCATGAAACTCTTAATAGTTCATATGTTCAGTACTGTTATTCATGAGAAAAAAAAACTCTTCAGAAAAATAATACAGAAAGGGACAAATAAAATCATGCTAATCCTAAAGGCTGTTGCATGATGACTGCAAAATAGCAATTTTTAGTTTACAGTTGAAAACATCAATTAAACAATAGCTTCCACTATACTAGAATCCACCAAAACTGATTACTTCTATCTGTCATTCAACTTGAGTTATTTTTTTTCTATAAATTTGTTCCAAAGGTTTCCATGAGTCTGCCAAATAAAAGGGTGATGAGAACACTTAAGTTCTCTCACTAAGTAATTACCTTTCATGCGGCTAATCCAGCTTGGGAAGTGTGAGAATCCATGTTATGTAACATGCGTGTTTAGGGCTCAGGTGACAGAAAGAATTCTTTCTACTCAGCTGAGGGTCATGGGCTGAAACACAAACGGCATTTCATCTGAAAGAACTAAAACCATCCGATGGCTGCACTTTGAAAAGGCAATAAATAATGGCACAGAAAACAAAAGAAATCACAAAATCCTTTCCTTGAAAAATGTGCCTTTTCCTCATAGGAGCAGAGAGGGCAAAGTCCAAAATCAAACTAAAGTATTTTTAACAGAAAAATGACCTGGCTTTGTATATGCTTTCAAAAGACACCAGGAAACCAAGCTTACTTTGATAGGTAAATTGGGTCATTTATCTTCTCAAAGTAATCTCTTCATTCTCATGCCAAAGGCATCACTGATAAAATGGATATTTCAGAGGGTGTCTGTCTTTCCCCTTTGATGACTGTGTTCTGTGAGACTGGCATCCGTACGGGTACTTGGACAAGAGCACTCATGGTGCAACAGCAGCCTGCATTCTTTTTGATATGTGAACGCTGAGACATGAGCTGTCCTAACACCCACCACTGATTCATTCAGACCAGGAGCCTTGTCCACGGCACCTCTTACAGCTCTGTAAGTAGCGCATTGGTCATTGCCCAGGGTGAAATGACACAAGTAAGAGTAATATCACTAAGTATATAATTTGCCAACATTAATGACACCCATAAAGCTGTTGGGAATTTAAAAGGCACCTTAGTTGGAGCTTCAGAATAACCATGCTATAATGTAGGTAGAAAATAAAACATGCATAGCTTTCTACAGGTGTAATCTAAAATTATAGTGTTTGTTAATACAAAAGAGGTACCAAGAAGTAAGGATACGCATCTAAACCCAAGTCTCTTGCGTGTGTTTTGCCAAGGCCATACTAAAAGCTGCTGCCCATAAAAGTGCAAAATGAAAGGTTAATGCGTGTCACAATTAGAGTTCTTGCAACACTGGCCAGAGGTAGCAAATAGCTGAACAAGGCTGTGTACACACCATCACCAGCAGTAAAAAAGCACTGTACTTACAACAGATTTTGAGTATATGACATGTAATAAAAATCAATTACTTAGATAATTTTTTAAAAGGGGAATTTTTACAAATCTACATATCATGAAATAATGTTGCACTGACACTTAGCTATATGAAATGAAAATCTCATGATGCCGTCTAGAAACAGGCACTTTGCTTTCCTGAACACTACTTATTAGAGCAGCTCACAGCATTCCTTCAAAAAAAGACTTTCTACTAGTGTAAGCCCCTATGATGTGCTTTTGGAAAACAGCATATTATAATTTTTATTTTTATTTATTTACTTATTTATTTTGGTCTTTTTGAGACAGGGTCTCACTGTGCAGTTCAGGCTGGCCTTGAGCTCAGTTTATAGCCCAGGCTGGTCTTGAACACACACCAATCCTCTTGCCTCAGCCTCCCGAGTGCTGGGATTACAGGTGTGCACCACCACACCTGGCTATACTTTTTAAAGTTGGTGGGATGAAGAATTTGTTAGAAGTACAGCTTTGGGAAGATCAAGAAAGGAGGGCTTACTTTTGACTATATATGCCCCTTTGACACTCTGATTTTTTTTTACCATGTGTTATATTACTTTTAAAAAATTAAATTAACAAAAGAACTTGGGATAATGAAAACACATTCCAGCTTCAGATCCATGCCAAACTGCCGTCCCTGCATCTTTCATGACACTTTTGAGAGTGAATCACATGAACATGAATACAAACACATGTAGATTCATCACAAAATACAGATGTGTTGGTCATAATTATGTAGAGAAAAATAAGCTGAAATATCTGTTTTTCCATGTCAGCTTAGAGTATCTGTACGGGAAGTTTCTCTCAAACTAAAACAAGTTTAGTGTGCATTATGAAACAGAAGACATTATGAAACATTATGCATTATGAAACAGTAGACACAGGGTTCAGAGAAGAGCTATTGAAGAGGCCCATGAAGATGAATCTCAGTCCAACACGCAGTGCTGGGGACATCCTGCCAGGGATACTCCCCTCCCCAGGCCTTGACAAAACTCCTTCACATGGTGCACGTGGTGGTGAGCTCACATACTGCCTCCAACCTAGGCTTGTCAACTGAGCTAGAAAGCTGAGCAAACTATTGATTGTTAAAAATTTTGAGACTGCAGCTGCTGAGAACCTTACACACGGAGGTGGAATGAAAGCCCTGATGAAAATTACAGTTGTTATGCTGTATAAATATACTTCTGTCAGATGAGACCCTGTGGCATAGCACAACATAGTGGAGATGAATGCACACCTTTTCCAAAACATTGTCTAGTGTTTTTGATTGTTGAATTATGATTTTCATTTGACAGCAATCCCAAGCAGAATCTACTTTTGTTATTGGAAGGGTCTGTGAATCCATCCACTAACACACTAGTAGATGATGCATGCAAAGTTTCCCCAACATGGTTGTTTAATTCATAGTAGACAACTAAACACCAATGTTTGGACTTGTCATAAGCAGTGGGCTGAACATCTCTGCCGGATATATGGGACATAATCTGGGGGATCATATTACTGCTCGTATCCATAGGCTGGGAACTATCTTGACCCATTTGATCATCAGGTGGCACATAGGCAGGAGGAGGCGTATCAGTGGGAGTTGGAAAGGACTTCCTTGCCCAGAACTTGCTGGGGAGTTCAGGTGCTATTGCTAGCAGGGGAGCTGGGATGGTGCTGTTGGGAGCTAAGGGAAAAGGAGTGTTGGGCTGGTGGAAGGATCTGGAAATGTGGCATTTGGGGGCATGTGAGGTTCACTGAGGCTCAGGTTCCTAACATGAGCCGGAAGGCTGTGCTGTGGGTTGAATTCATCATGACAAGGCGCTAACACTGGAGGTCAGATCGTGGGCCGGCCGGGCACACTCTTCCTGTGCAGGGGCTGTGCTTCCCCACTCTGCGAACTTATTAGTCCCTCTGTCGTGAGAAACTACTTTTTCACTTAGTTTCTGGGATAACAGGCTCTCCTGTTTTTTCTCCTGACTCATCCATCTCTGCCTCTTGGATTCTTTGGCTCATTCCTTTCTTTTGCTAACCCCCAAACATGAGTGCTTTCTATTTCGATTCTCTGATTTTCCTCACCTCCTTTTCCTCCCTAGTGACCACCTTCAGCTTTATCACTTTAAATTCTAACTAAAACCTGAAGACTCCTAAGTGTGTGTTTCCAGGGCCAACATCCTCGTTTCTGAACTCAGGGTGTCCAACTGCCTCCACAACATCTCTGGGAAGAGATGTCTAATATCTCAGATTTAACAAACTGCTAATCTTCATCTTCAAATCTCTTCTTCCTGCTGTGTTTCCCGTTTTAGTAAGTGCCAACAGTATCACTCCAGCTCTCTGGGCAAAGAAAATTAAAGTCACCCTTGACTGCTCATCTCTGAACCTGCAAAGCACATTGACAAACCCCAATCAGTTTTTACAATATACGGAACCTGGCTCTTCTCTTTTTCGGCACCGCGGTTATCCCAAGCCAAGCTGCAGCCATCTTGCCTTGTCGTCATCGCCTTGTAAGTGATATCTCCAGAGCAGTTTTTATTTACTCTGTTCTGTCCTCCACGGTGTACCAGAGTGTTCTTTTTGAAACCTCAGTGTATTCATTCGTTTCCTTAAAACTCTCCAATGTCCTCCTACTTCACCCTGAATAAAAATGAAAGTTCAGCCAAGCTCTCCACAGTGTGCTCTCTGTTAAGAGACCTACCTCGCTTCCTCCAGTCCCGGTGAGTGCCCCTGGGGCTCCAGCCTCCCAGGGGCTTGCTGCTTTCCCTGCTGGAAAGGCTCCCTTTCTGACAGCCCCGGTTCACTCATCATCTCCTTCAGGTATGTGCAGCGCCCACTCCACTTCCGGCCTCTTCCTGGATTCTGTAAGTTCCTGCGCTGTCCCTTTTCTCTGTAGCACTCATTGCCATCTTTCAAGCAATGTTTTATTTATTTGTTTGATAATAATGTAAGCCCCAAGAAGGCGAGGATATCCATATCCATATCCATATCCAATATCTGGTTCTTTCTTTCTGTTCTTTTATCCATAGCACCTAGAATTATGTCTGACATAATAATAAGTATTCATT
This sequence comes from Dinomys branickii, assembly GCA_004027595.1. Classification (NCBI taxonomy): domain Eukaryota; kingdom Metazoa; phylum Chordata; class Mammalia; order Rodentia; family Dinomyidae; genus Dinomys; species Dinomys branickii. The sequence goes on along the minus strand of PVLD010001585.1, from coordinate 67,993 downwards.
CAATGAGTGATTCATAACACCCTAATGAGCTCATCTGTAATATACTTTACTGCCTCTATTATTGATCATTTCTATCCCCTGCTTTCCATCTCGTTTATTAATAATTGATTCATTGCTCAACTCAGTCACGTGCTCTTGAAGAAACTGAGGCAGGCCCTCAGGGGTTGCAAGGCTGACTTAGGGTCACACAAAGATTACTGGATGGGGCTGCAGGACCCCTTCAGTTCACCTTCCAGGTGGTCTAAGAGATGAGGGCAGTGAGAAGCATTATAGAACGTTTTCTTAAACTCTTTAACTTCCAGCCTCGAAGGTCAGAATTATTTTGGTTTGATGCTTCAGACTCACTGCTCGGGCTCTGTTCTTCACCCCCCATCTTCTCTCTGTGCCGGAAGTGGTACATTTTTCCAGCCACACGAACAGATCCATTTTTGTGTTTCTTAACTGAGCATAAAGCCACTTCATGCTCCACTAGCTCCCGGGAATATTTAGCAGTGCCAAGCAGGGCTGTTAAATCCCAGGTCCCTTGAGATCATGGAGCTGCCAAGTTAGAAGGAAGCAAGGAGCTCACCGCAAGCCAACTTCAAGTACTGCTGAGGAGTGGGAGCCTGGGGCAGGATGAGAAAGCGAGAAAATAGATGGCCCTTCATTTCACAGGCCACGTCCTTTCCACTTGCCCTGCTTCCTGTCACTGGACATCTTTGCATTTGTTTTCTTCTTAAGTAATGATTGAATCTCTTTTCCTACTGAAAACTTGATTTTTAATCTTCTGTTTTGGGTTATAATGTTTAATCTAGACAATCACAGTTTTGTTTCCCCTGAGGTATTTGCTACTAATTACTAATGTGGTCAGGTCTTTTTTTTTTTTTTTTTTTTTTTTTTTTTTTTTTTTTTTTTTTTTTTTTTTTTTTTTTTTTTTTTTTTTTTTTTTTTTTTTTTTTTTTTTTTTTTTTTTTTTTTTTTGGTACTAGGAATTGAACTCTCAACCTCGTGCTTGCCAGGCAGGCACTGTGCTGCTAAGCTACATCCTGGGCCCTGTGGTCAGATCTTAGTCAGAATAGATGATGTGTCTTAAGGGTTTTGTGCTTCCTGTGCCCTTCGGCTTGGACCTGCATGTACAAAGGTGCTGTGCCTGCTGGTTTGGGCCTGTGTACGGTGGAGTGACTCCCATACCTAAGATCATTACTGACAGAAGTGCTGCATGGCCAGTTTAGTAATCTTAGAACTTGGTTTTGTGAAGCCCTTAAGAGTTTATAGAACTCATTCATACAAAAAAATTATCTGATTTCCTTGACAACTCTGCAAAACGGGCAGGAATGATATTATTAATATCATAGAAATGGTGAGAAAAGCAGGATCTGGAACATCACGAAAGTTTCCTCGGGTCACTTAACTAGAAGATGGAAAAATGAAAACCAGACTCATATTTTAATTTCAGTTCTATTTTTTTGTTCCAATATAGTGAAATTATGAAATGTGCTGGACAGAATAATAGTTGCTACATTTGATTAGATGCCCACAACACCAGTGATGCTTTGTTGTTAGGGATTGTCATTTGGCCAAATTCATTATGCTCTTAGTATAAGCCAAGCATTTTGCTAGGGAATGGAGATGTCAAAGAAATCAGGTGAAATCCTTTCCTTGCTAGCATAATTAGACAAGATAGGTACCCCAACAAATACAGACAGCAGGATGATAAGTTGATAAATACAATAACAGTAACAGAGAAATTATGGTCAGGCAACACAAACCTAAAGATTATGTTTATGAATGAAATTAAACAGAAGCAGTAAATGGAGATGAATGAGCATAATCCAAACAGCAGTAGATGCATACAAAGACAAGAGGCAAGATGAAGCCTAGTGTTTTAGCTGAATTATATATAATTTAGGGGAAGATGAAGCAGTCACAGAGGCTAGGTGCTGAGAAAGTTACATGACAGGTATATCACTGAAGGAGTTGAAACGAAACAAGACAAAATGACTTGAACCAGGTTGGAACTTTTTGGGGCAAGGGGGTTGATTTTTTGGAGGCCTTTGTTGCCTTATTTTCTCATGTTTCTAATTGTGTGTGTGCGATGAGGGTTAATGATCAATTACAGCAACAACACTGTTGCTAGCGCAGAGATCTTTTTAGTTAGTGCACGTTTCCCTGTGGCGTGAGTTATGTTTTGCTAGGTTGTACACCTCTTCAGCTTACTCAGGAGGATCAGTTTTAGTTACTGCATTGCAAGGAGAGAACCACTGCTGGTTATACCAGCATCTACTGAGCCAACCGCCGAGCAAGCGTATAATTTAACACGTTTTAACAATTTCAGCATTTTTTCAATGGCCCGGGATAACCGTAGGTACTGCTGCTGGGTAGGCTGGGATTTAAAGGGTGAATGAAGGAAGAAGATGGGAGGGAAACAAGAAGGGACTAGATCATAAAAAAGTAAAGGAGAAAAGAGAGAACTGCGAATAAAAGAAAGGAAAGAGGTCAAACTTCGTTGATATTATTTTTATAAAGGAGAGGAAGGCTGGTGGAGAGGAGATCTGAGTCAGTATTTGTGTGGCAGGAGAAGGGGTGCAGAGGGGCAGCGTAACCGGGCATGAGCGCAGCTGTGAGAAGGTTGGGACCAGCTAGCAGCCTAATCGAAGGCTTGCGTCTGAAACCTCCACCACAGTTTTTGGCGCGGGTTACGCTGACATGCCCACGAAGAATCCTATTTAGACTAACACACCAATCAGTTCTTCCTCTCCTTTTCACAAACATCTTCCACATACTCTAGATGAAAGGAGAAAAGGGAAAGACGAGAAAGGAAGAAGAAAACCCCCGCACAACTACGGACACACGAAAGTCCTACTGATGCTGCCGTCTGAACTCAAGCGGTGTCCGCCCTGTGCGCTCACAAATGGAGCTCCGCCGCGCCGGGGGAGGGGGCCCTCCTGCTGATTTTCTGCTCCGTTTCTGTTGCGCTCTTGCGGGTATGGCTGCCTGGGGTGTCGCCCCCTCGCCCCCGCCCGTCATGATGGGATTCCTTCGATCGAGTCAGAGGTGGGTTTGGTTGGTCAAGTGCCCAGTTTTCTGCTGCTTTCCAAATGGGTCTTCCAGAGCTCCTCCCGCTTTCCCCCACAATAATTTCTGTAATTCTTGTAACTGCGTCTTCCGCACAGCTCCAGGGAAGCACCACACCCAGCACCTCTCCCTCCAGTTCCCAGACGGCGCCCCCACGCCCGGCAGCGTCGCCAGTGCACGGTGCCTTCCCCTCCTGCATGTTAGGCCAACTTGGTGCCCCTGCGGCCCCCTGAGCTGGCTCCTGCCCTACGCTTTGCTCTCTTGCCGGCCTAGGGTCTGGGGGTCCGGACCAGCTCTGAGCCTCTTTCCTCCCGCGGTAGCAGCACTCTCTTACTTTCAGCCTCACTCTTGCGGACACGGCTAACTGCAGGCTTTGGCCCAGTCTTAAGAACTGATGCTTTGAATTTACTGGGGATGGAGGGGTGCAAGACAGTTGGGCTTTCACTGATTTCCTTCTCAATCTCTGCTTCCTTCCCTCCCTGCAATCCCAGAGGCCATGTCTGTGTTCCCTTTCTACCAGGCTCCAGATGACCGCACCGTGCCACACCCTCTGGCTAAACCACTGTCCTCTGGCTTTTTGCCCGTGTCTCCGTCTCCACCCTTCACAAAGCATCGCCATACAGTCCACGGATGCTGCGGTGCCTAGGGCTTGTGGTGGTTAGCAGCTTTGGGCCAGGGATTTGGGATAATCCGTGTGGGCACCAAACGGTGGGCAGTGGGCATGATATCCTGTGGGCACAGAATGCCTGCCCTTCGCGGGAACAGTGGGAGAGTGCCTGTTTTGGCGCTGCTTGGATTACTTTTCTCCCCAGGGTCTTACGGTTGCCACAGCTGCCCACACCCACAACTCCCTGTCTGGTTCTAAGGTAGGGACAGGGATCTGTGGACAAGAAAAGAAAATAGACGCCTCCTTAGGTCTTCTAGCTAATCTCAACTGGGAGTCAGAGAAAACTTTACTAGAGAAACTTCCCTGGGAAACAAGTCAAAGACAAGGGTAGAAAAGAGGAAAAAACAAAGAAAGGTACCAAAGGGCCTCAGGACTTGCCCCAAAAGACCAGGAAAAAAAAAAGACTTGGCAGCAAGACAAAGAGAAAACACCAAGCCCACAATGATGAGCTGCCCCGCCTCCAATAAAATGCAGGGAAAGCCAGGGGAGGTAACGCTAAGGAAGTGGGTACTCACACCTGTGCACTAATATATACATCTACCTACACGTATAGTCACTCGAGAGTCACTGTATTATTCACTCTAAGGTCACTAGAGAGTACAGTAGACATGCACGCAGCCTCTTACTAACTCTAAGCTAATGAAGAATGAGCCACCCCCTTGCCTGCCACCCCAAAGATAAAGCTCACAAGGCAGATCAAGGACAAACAGAAAGGAAGTGCATGCGGACCATCAGAAGAAATGCCAACAGGCAAAGGGGCCCAGAAGCCCTCCAGTCAGAGCGAGCTCTGGGCGGAGGGGCAGGCGTCGCGAGAGCTGAGGGCTGCGGGTCCCCCATCTTTCCGGAGCCGCCCACCCCGATTCTTTCTGATCAGGCTGGCTACGTCTCTTCTCCTTTCTCCCCCTTCCCTTTCCTCTTTACAAGTAAAAAGCCCATCTTTCGTTACACTTTGTCCTTCTAAGTTATTACTGGGGCTGAGTTATGATGCCGGTAGCTGCGCGGACAGCAGAGCAGCGGTGCTCTCACCCCGAATGTGACCTTAGCCAGGACCGTGTCCTCATTTTTAACTTTCTCAAGATCTGCCAGTGCTGGTTTATTCTCTGCCCTTTAGATCCCTCACTGGCTTCAGTTTCTCTGGCACCCTAATTTCCAAATATTTCACTCGATGGGCTCCCTCTCCCGGGAGGAAGGTGGGCGGGCTGGGAGCCTAGCTCAGTGACCCGGCTGCTACTGCGGGCTGGCATCTTCATGCTGGAGGTCAGAGCCTCACTCAAGATGGCCTGTGCCGTGGACCTGAGATGTAACTCTGCCACTAGTTGGACAGGACAGAATCTCAAAAATTTCAAACATATATTTTGTTGATTTGTCAGATTTATTTATTTTGATACTTTGCCTTAGAGAATAAAAGAAAACAGCCATTGCTATAACTGAAGGACTGAGTCAGATTCTTCGATTTAAAAGCAGAAATGTATTTTCTCATTTAAAGACATTTACATCACTTCATTTCCTATAATTATCTTAATGTTGGTTTATTCAGAGCAAACTATACTTGGTTTCTCAATAACAGGAAAAAATAATCATTGACCGCTATTCCAAAGTGAAAAACACTAAAACAAAGTCTTAGTTCACTGAAGGTTTGCTTTATTCGGGTAAAGGAAGTATTGTCTATACAGTCCCCTTCTTCCACATTCTACTTAATGGTCATAAGGACAAAGCAATTTTGGGGAAAGAGTGACGCGGTGCAGTGCTTCCCTTCCCATGTGGGAGATGTGGGAGATCTTACTTTCTTATGCAAAGATGAGCTGGGACTGGATGTATCTTTATATTTGTTCTCGAGTTGCACACCTTCCCCACAGTGGGGGAGAGCACATATCCCCGACGAAAGTGTGAACTCTCTGAGGCCAGGGACTCCTTTATCTGTTTCAGGAACCACCTTAGTGTTTGGCATATGTAGAATTCACTAAATGATGAACGGACACATGATTTAGTTTTAATTTTTGGGCTATGATTCCCATGTCCTTAATGAAAGCTAGAAGATAGGTATTGCTCAGTTTCTATGAAGATTTAGAATGACTGGATAAGATCCGAGATGCTTTCTAATGCCACAAAATCTTGTGAAGACCACTGGAAAGCGGAGCTATGTCAAGTCTCATGATGTGATCTACTTAGAGAAAAACAAAAACAGGAAGAGAGGGACCAGCTGCCCTGCGCATGTTGCAATGCTAGAATTCAGACATCACTTAGGAAAACAAGTGGCTCCAAATTTTCTTCTGACTGGGCAAAAATGGAAACTGGGGAAAGCTTCTGAAAACATTCCCCGCTGGGACTTTTCCTAACTTTCCCAACCTTAGATGTTTTCAGAGAAACCTTTTAAGAGGTTATGTGTGGTCTTTGGCCTCTGTTTAGAAAATATGGGAGCCAACTGTTAAGCATAAGGATGTCTTTCAGGGCATCTGGTAATGAATAGTGACTGGCTTCTATGTTCTTCAAAATACGCAAGTTAAACTGGTCAGGAAGCCACTTTTGTTATCACAGGTCAATAATGGCCTATTCCTTGGTATTCTCTTCATTCCTCTACTTATTTCCAGATAATAATAAGTGGACTCTCTCAAAAGTCAAGAATGATACACCTTCTTCAAAAAAATATGAACCCCAAAGACTTCCTTGGTCTCTTTATTTTTTCTGAGCGTGTGTGACCACCTGTACCTTCTTGAAATATCTGTACTGAGTTTTAAGACATCATGTTATTTCAGGTTCAGTCTTTTTTATAGTCCCTCCATTTCCTTTCTAACTTTTCTCTTTCCTTTTGACTAATACTCTACACATATCCTCAGGCTCAGTTGTGATCTTTTGATCCCTTATCTTTATGGTCTTTCCAACAGAGCAGATCGACTCCCCCCCCTTCAATCTTTACTCTGCTGTGTGGGTGTTTCCCAATCCATAAGGCTGTACAGTCAGTGCCTTCATAGGGCATTTCCATCTAAGTAAGCAGCCCCTCACGGTGATGGAACCAAGAACTTTCTCACTTTTTCTACCAGTCTGATGCAGAACTCACTCTCCCAACCCCTGAAGCAAGAGCTTTTCCACTTGTCCTTCTCAGCAGAAAACCATTCTCCTTTGCTAGTTCATTCCCTTCATTCTTCACAACAGGTCAAACTCTGAGGGCTTTCCCTTTGAAAGATCTCTTACAACACTTCCTTCCTCTTCTGTGTGCGCTCTCATCGCACAAGGCACACCCTGTGATTGCATCAGTTTTCTGGTGCTTCGCACAGGACTCATTGGCCTAGTGAACATACATGGTCTCCTTCACCTTTCTGGTGTAGTTATATCGTGATAGGCAGCTGATCAAATGTCTTTACTGACTCTATTACCTTTCACTGGAAATCTAAATCCTCTGTGTATTTCGTGGGAAATTCCAGGGATTAAAAGTTGTTTACTTAGCAAGATTAGAAACAGGAAAAGGGAGAAACATATGTGAAAGATAAGGTCAGGGAAGTCCTGAAGGCCATCCAGGATAGAATAAAGATTCTAGGTTTTTGCCCTAAAGAAAATGGAGACACCCCTAATGTACGCTCAGTAGAGGGTATATGTACAACATCAGTTTGTATTAAAAATACTGCAATTACAGAATGAAGAATAAAGTCAGGAATTCACTGCTGCAGTGATGGGGAGCACTGATGATGGGTTGAGTACAGGTGGCAGTGTAGGAAGAACCTGAGGGAATTAAAAGCTAAATAAAAAAATACAGTATTAAGCCACTTGCCATACTGTTTCTAAAAATGGCCACAGGGTGAGAAAGGGCACATACAAATTTCATAAATGGGACAAAGGAAAGGGTCATAAACTACAACCCACATAAACCAGAGAAGATCTCACAGAGGAGGAGGCACTTGAGTAAGGTCTCTGAGGTGATTTGGCACTGGAACAGAGAGGAAACAAATATTCTACACAGAGACATGGAGGAGTACTTGCAAAGATATGGAGGTATAAAATGTACAGTGTGTTCAGAAGACTACAAATATTTATATTTGGCTAACATGGAGTGCAAGGTTGGAAGTAATGACAAAAACAGCTGGATTAAGATTAGCACGTATATTGAGGGCTTTATTTTCTAAGGTTGAAGAGTCACTAAAGGTTTGTGACAGTGAAGGGTCAAAATAATATCATGAAAGCAGGTTCTATGTGGATTTTAAAACATTTGAATACAGTATCAAGCTTTGCAGAAGGGTACAGGAGATCTGTCCACACACTAGAGACCCAAAGAATTCAGCTGAGGGCCTGCATTCCACAGAAATGTCCTGCATAGTCCAGTTGAAGACCTAGAGCCCATGGCAATGGCCTCCATGAGTCCAGCTGGAGGCCTAGAGTCCATGACAATGTCTCATGCAAGTCTGTATCAAGGATCTTCATTGGGAAGGCCCAGAGGTCAGTGGTGGAAGCTAGAAAGTCTGCACCAGAGGAAAGAAGGATCTGTGCTAGCAGCCACCCTCAGCGGCAGTGAGGACCCAACTTCCTTCAATGATGAGAAGAGCTGAGCTCATACCAGGAAAGCCAGGGCGACAAGCTTCTCCAGGAGAACCAACGGCACCACCATCCCCTCCAGTTCTCCTTTATGCTGTTGGCAGCAATCCTCAGATGGGCCTTCCACACCAAAAACCATGCTGATTCAGCTCAGCTGAGTGTTACAAGCTGACCATTAGTTAATCCACCACGGGGCGTGAAGAGTTGAACATGGTGCCTGACACGTCGTGAATGCACACCCAACTTAGAGCACTCTCCTTTCCCTCTTCCCAGTGTAGCCCTCCAGCTCTGCCTAGAAGTCTTTCTCATAAACACAGCAAAAATGTGAAGGATAACTTTGATCATTTCTATAGTTATAGAAAATGCATATCAGAAAGAGAACAGAAAATGAAGAAAAAATGTTCTAGTCTAAGGATAAGAACTAGCCTAGGTAGCTTATCGTCAAAACTAAATAATTGTATTATTTTGTATGAAACTATCACTTCTCTTTCTGAGAGAGGGAGAAGTGGCACTATATTTCAAAAACATTTGATAGGGTTTTATTAAATATATTTCTTTAGATAAACATTTTTTCTGAATACTAAGATTTAATAAAGGTGAAACAAAGTTTAAGGGACTTGTGGTAATATTTGCAAAGTTGAGTTAGATCATCTTACATTCTGGGAATAAACTAAGAAAATATGCCAGGCGTCACTTTAAAAAAAGAAGCCATGTAAGAGACAGACCTCCCTCAACAATTTCTTCTTACATTTGGACACACCACATTAATCTCCCCTTCCCTCCCCTTCTGCTGCCTGCTCGTGAGCAAGTGCTGAGAAGTATAACTCTTGCATCCCACAACATTTTACTTGGTGCGGGTGGTTTTTAGGATGTCATGCAGGAACAACTTCTTTTTCATTACTTTTCCTTTTCAAAAGTGTCTGGAGAGAGCATGTTCTTACTGTACTCAGACAACAAATTAGTGGATGAAAAATTAGTGTCATCATTTGTCTTCACAAATTAAGGAAGCTTTTTGGACAGAGAATTTGCTCCATTTACTAACTGTTAGTTATGTATACATTGCCTTTAAGATTGTTCACCGCCTAGTTTTATCTTCTTAATAATTGTGCCGATTTCCTGCCACAGCCGGGAGAGTGTGCAAGTGCACAGTGACCCTGACTTCCTCTTCATCATCTTCCTGACCTAGCTTGAAATTTTCCTTATGCTTCTTCTTCATGCTATCTCTTCCCTTATTTCAAGGCACCATCTAAAGGTTCACGCGGCCTTCCTGGACTGACTCGCCCCTCGTAATTCCAACAGAATGTAGACATCTGTGTAAGAAAAAAGAGTGCACGCATCTATTTTAAAAGTGATGTCACTCGGCCTCTTATCACATCAGAAAATAGATGATATTTCCAGCACAGAACTTGGCCTGGGTTACATTTTCAAGATTGTCCAGCGTAATCTCTTTATTTTTCTGATGAAGAAAACTAAAGTATAAAGCTTTTCCCTTGCTCGGAATCAGAAGGCCATTCTCCTGATTCCTAGTTCAGTGTTTTTTCCTGCCACTCCGGGGCCCTCTTCATCATGATCTGCTTTCCTCAGCACAGCTGTGTTCATTGAGCTATTAGCACGATCAAGCCAGCCATGCAGCAGTATTGGAGTTTATGTCTCCTGTCACTTAGTAGCACTTAATATGTGGGAGTTGTTTAACTTCTTAAGTTTCAGTTTCTTCACTTGTTAAATGAGTAAGAGCAGTCACCTTATCAGGCCACTTACCAGTCACCTTGTCAGAGGCTTAACTGAGATGATCTATGGATCTGGCATGTGGTGACGAATGTTAATGGTGATTCTGATGAAGAAAAATATACTGATAAGTACAAAATAGCATTTGTATTGGGCTGCCTTTGTTTCTTCTTTGGGTAGTCTCCTGGCTCTTCTACCTGCCTTAAACTTACACTCTTCTTTCTGAGGTTCTCTCAAAGGGGAATTTGCATTCTTCCTTTTACTTATTGCATGGAAGTCTTGAACAAAAGAAGCCCTCAGTACAAGGATTAGGCATAGCTGCAGGCGCATGTGTGGGTCACCTGGCCCAGGTGATGTTAGAAAAAGGAGTGAGACTTGATTCTTGCCTTCAGAGAACAAGACATTTAGCTGGCAAATGATACCTAAAACCCAGGAATGAAGTACGATTAATTCCCTACCCTTTCAATGCCCTGACATGCAGCAGCTAGTTAGAGAAATAAGAGCTAAGTCTGGATTTCACAGACAAGAGGACACTTCTGATGACAAGCGACTGGAGTCTCCCAGGGTCTAGAGGAGGAGAGGACATAATTCAGAGAGTGACTGCTTGGGGGGATATTCTGTAGACATAATGGAGAACAGTATGCCCAGAAGCATAATACCACTATTCAGTTTTCAGTGCAAGGCCTTCTCCCTTCTCTTGGACAGATTTATCCAATCAGCTATTAATTTCAACCCTTCAAAGTTTTGTCTACTGCTATTTCCTGTATTCAAGCCTTTGTTCTCTCTTGCTCAAAGCCCTTTGGGTCAGTGTATTTCTAGTTTCTCCTGGCTTCTGTCTACCCCAGCACCCTTATCAGATACCTCTTCCTAATGCATAATACCCATGATAATAAAAGCTGTTGCAATGCATTAAACATCTAATTAATTTCTATAGAAATCAAGAGGTAGCATTATTTATCCTATTTGTAAAAGAATGGTTTAGATTGAGAGCAGTTAAAAAACACTGCTCAAGTTTGACCAATGAAGGAACATTGGCCCAGTATTGAAATCTACCTTATTCTCCTAGCAAGCGCAGGGTCCTGAGTTCGATCCCCAGTACCGCAAAAAAAAAAAAAGAAATCTACCTTATTCTGACTCCAAAGTTCATGCTTTGCCCCAAATCACATGGTTTTTATTACTTCAAGTAATTAAATGTTGCAAATTCATGACTTCATGGTCCTCTCCCTCTTTGACCTCACAACTTGCATGCTGTCTTCTGCTGCATATCATTGAGCAAAAACTCAGACACCTTCCCCGGATTATACCCACCACATGTACACACACTATTCACATACCAAACATTTTATGAATTTCATAAGATTTGAATGCTAGGAGTTTCACAAAAGTGCCAACTTATGGCTTATTTCAAATTTAAGTGCTTATCCACCCTAATCTTGTTTCTGGAATCAGCAAGACAATTTCTCCTGTGCCCAGGACAAGGCAGTGCTGCCCACACTCAGGCCACAGAGTAGCTGATGCTTCAACCCCAAGAAGAATTTTGGTGGATAGCATTTTCTTCCTTTTCCTATACCAGGAGGAATAAACCGCTCTATAAACCCCGAGGTTAGAGGTGACTCTTTCACAGACAGAGTTACAAGTAGAAAGAAGTATCACACTTTGGTTTAAAATGTAACCACTTCCCGTCCTCTAAAAGCCTCATCTTTGGATTAGAATTTTTGAAAACTTTAACAGGCAGTCTGCTAGATGAAGTGATATGAGTTAAGTTTCCATTCTACCCTCAAACTTCTTAGTCTTATTCAAAGAGAAAGAGATATCAACATATAGTAACACTGAAGTATTGCACGTTCTTCACGAGGCTTGCGCAAGGAGGCACACTTCAACTTGAGAGGTCAGAATTCCTGGAGGAAGTGGTATCCACATTAAGCTTGAAAACTATCTAGCAGTTATCCAGCCCCAGGAGGACAAGAAAGTAGATTCAAAGCAGAAGAAACAGCATAAGCAAAGGCAAGAAATAGTAAAATAACATGTTGTATGTTGGCAAGGAACAATTTGTTGCTTAGAAGCTCAGGAAGACGTGACTAGAGAATCGGAAGTGTCAGGTCTTAGAAGGACCTTGTTTTCTAGTCTAAAGTACTTGCCATGTCTTAGAGACGAAATTCTTCCTATCATTCTTAGAGATGACAGAAAGTAGGAAGAAGTCCAAGCGAGGCAATGGAACGCTCAGTTTTGTAATTTAGGTAGCTTGGGTTCAGTGAAGGTCTGTGATCCGAAGGACAGGTTTACACTGGGCATGGAGGTGTGGAGGCTATGGAGGACTCTGATGGATTTCAGATGATAAAGTAGCGTATCACCAAGGAGACAAAATTGGCAGCTCTTCCTACAGGATGAATTGGGTGGGGGCTGATGCAGCAGGACAAGGTCACAATGACTTAGGGCCAGTGTGTGCTGGAGTCTGTCACAGCCTGGGGAACAAAGGGTTCCCGAATTTAATCATTGAGAACGAAGCTAAGTATACTTTTGAACATGCTGTCTCAGGTGCCCCTAAACATTCAAGTGGAGAAATAGTAACTGTTCACTCCCTTGATTCCTTCAGGTCTTTAGTAAATGAGCCACTTCTCTGCAGGGCCTTCTCGGCACAGGGCTCCCCGCAGCAGGGACTGGCCTCTGCACATAAGCCTTGTGGCCATCTAACTTACTGATTATTTTTTCAGTTATTTATTTTTAATTCTAGCCCTTACTTCGCTAAAACATAATCTCATCTGGGATAAGATTTTCTTTGTTTATTGTTTCCTACTATATCCCCATTAGCTAGGAAACACGCCTGATTTACTGCAGATGTTCCATCAATGTCTGAGAAAGAGATGAAAGCATGAATGGAGGAATGTCGAGGGATGTATGCAGTTGATCTGAGTTGTTCAGAGGTAGCTCAAGAGCCAGACAGTGATAATATTGACTGCCTATCACCTGCAGGTCACTCTACATGCTTCTACCTTTCTCTCTTCTCAGAAGGAGGGCTTCCTTTTGCTTCCCTGCCTTAGTTTTACAATTTGACAGTGCCTGTGGTTCTGATTCCTGGCAAAATAAATGCCTCTGGGAATGGAGCCTATAGTTTTCGGTTTTACAAACAGACAACCTGGTCAACTCGCGGTTACTTTATTTTTTTATAGCAGGGCATGCTGGAGTCAAGTAAACAGAAAAGTCTGCCGTTTGTTTGCAGTCTGAGTAACTGGTCTTCATGCATGCCATCAGAAACCAATGGGAGAGAGGAATTTATTGAGTTAAAATGTGAAAACAAATTTTCAGACATGAAATCTGAAAGGTAACATGATTTGTATCTTATTATGATTGTTCCTTTCACCTCTTTCAGGAGTGGAGCTGGTTTTTCCTCGACAAAAGCTTTTTTTTAGCCGTGCGCTCCCTTCCCGTCCCACCTGGCCTCTCTGGACGCTCCTCCTCCTCGGCCTGCACTGCCGCTGGGGTTGCCTTCCGATGCAGCTGCCTTCCTTCCGGCCGCACTGCCGCTCCAGTCAGACCCGCTGGCTCACACACACAGGATGCGGTGATTGTGTCCTCCCTTTCCTTGTATGGCAACTGTCCCTTAGATGGTGAACTCTTAGGTTAGTCATTTCCTTTCCTAGAAGGCCTTGTGTCAGTGGATACACCAGTGACTACAGTGACACTTGTCTCAGAACTCCTCAAACATCTTTCCTTGGTTTTCATTTTCTAGGGAGTATATACAAACTCATTTAAATGTTGTTTCACGTCTTCTCTTATTTCATCCAGACAGCTTTTTTTGTTTTCCCAAATCGCTAGTGATTCCCTGCCTTATGCCCCCATTACTATCTGATATATAAAGCAGAGTAGCCTGACCAAATCTATTTCAAAATGGCCATGTACGGCTATGTCAGAATCTCAATTACTATTATGTTTATCACCATAAAACCAGGACATTACATACCCCTATTCTCAGAACCCTAACTGAACTTTCCCCTATTCTGAGCCATGATGAAGCACGAATAGACATGGCTTGATACTTTAAAAAGTTGGAAGGTGTTTGCCTCTTAGGCCAAACCCAAAACCCTATAAGTCCAGTTGGCTACATACAACCAATTGCCTGTTCACACTGCTGAATGCTTGCGGCTCCTGAAAGCGACGACGGATGCTTACACTGTGCCTGTCACGTTTGTCCTTCTGCCTAGCCTTCCAGCCACCCCGCTGTCCCATGTGGGTTAGACCTGTCCGTATTCTGAGCATCTCACTGACGTAGCTAAATAGCTGTCTCTTCCATCCATAGCTTACTGGTCTCTCCGACTAGCATCCCTTCCTCCTTTAGATCTCCAAAGGGCTTTATTTACATGCATTTTGGAACATGTGTCACAGTCAGACTTAAGGAACAGAGCATTATGTTCCCCTCCGGTGTGGGGCGTGGAGGTCTCTTTTCCAAAGGGAGGAGTTTTCCCTGACCGGCCCTCACCTCCTGCTCTTTGTCATCCTTCCTCCTTTGGATCAATGACCTGCTTGACGAGAAACAGCTTTTAGGTCATGTTTCTTACCTGAATGGCGTTACTCCGTCATTGGCTCTGAGGTAACATATTCAGTTTGTTTCTTAGTCTTGTTCCACTTTGACCAGTAGTATAGGGAAAGCCCTAGGCCAGTGTGTTTACTTTGAAGACTGAAACTGTCCCTCTGCTTGGCCATTACAAAGTCTAGACTAGGGCTCGTTTTTCATCCAAGGTTCCATTATTAATGAAGTTGACATATGTCTTATCCATTTCAGTTTTTAAATCTTATTTCTCATTTTTTTTTCAAAATTCTGATTGGGAAAAAATTTGCTAAATTATTGGATGCCTTCAACTTATCTTCTCTAGATTAGTTTATCTTTTAGGGCTGAAACTACATCAAATCCCCCCTTACATCCCTTGCAGTGCCTAGCTCAGAGGCTAACAGATGGCAGATATTCCACATGTATTCCTTGGCTGGAATTAAGAAGATGTGTAAATGACAGAGAAGTGATGGGGCTTCCTACTGAGTATAATGGGTACCAGCAATAGTTCGTGTGATTTCTGGTTCATATGTTCTTAACAATAACTAACATTAATGAGTTAAATTTACTCTGAACAGTGTCTGAGTAGTACAAGGGTGACCCAGTGTCTAAGCTGATAGCCAGCCTGTGGAGTTCTCTGCACTGGAGAAGTGTATCACACAACCTTGATGGTCTCAGAATTTACCAAGTTGTGAGAATATAAGAGGCCACATTAGCATTAATATTTGAATCTCACCAACACCTGTCCCCTGCCCGTTCACTTATGTTACTTTGCGTATCCTCTGGCTGATTGGATATCATGTGTACTTAGGGATAAGTACTCCTTTTTAAATAGAAAGGAACAAAAACAAGTTACCCAACACAAAGAGATAAAACAACCCAAAACCAGTAAAAATGATACAGAATTTCAAACAAGGTGATAGGAAATTAGCAATGGCTGGTGTATTACACATTGCTATCTTCAAACTGGTTACTCAGATAAACAAATGTAGGCACATAAGGTTGATCAAACAATTAAATAGTAACTGTTTTAACAAAGCAATCAAACTTAGTAATACAATTATCTTAGCTATTGTGTGTGTGTGTGTGTGTGTGTGTGTATTTCCCCCTTCCTTCTTTCTTTCTTTTCTGTTTTCCCCCATCCCAGTTGTTCTTTCCTTTTGAGTAGTTTCTTTCCCTTTCACAATATCTATTGTACCTTTCAGATTTTATTTACTATATTAGGTTCTCACACGAGGGAGACAATACAGTGTTTACAGAGTGGTATTTTTATATAATGGAATAGTATTCAGCTATAAAAAAGATAAACTCAAAGACTTTTATAGGTAAATGGATGCAACTGCAGGCCATACTCATAAGTGAAATAAATCTAAATCTTTGTGACCTTCTAACAGAGCTATTTCAAAGGCCCCTGAGGCACTTTTGCCACTGCCATCGTCCTACCTGGAGACCCCTGTACTGTGTGGACGATGCTGACTTCGGTGCTCTCAGAATGGCTAATCCTTAAGTTCCCAGAGCAGTGCTTGTTCCTGCACTGCATTGTGTCACCAGGGAGATGGTGTACAAAGGAGAGCTGATCCCAGGAGACTCTTTGAACCTTAGAGAATAAGTAGACTTCATGAAGAAAAGGAGGAAGCAGAGCGAAGAGGGCCAGTGTTAGAAAGCAGACTCGCTACTTCCCAGAGGTGGCTTAGCAGAAAAGCTCTAACACGTTTCAAGCTACTCTCCCCACCCCAGAAATTCATTTTTAAGGATGTCATTAAAGAACCTCACAAATATTTGTGCACATGGATTTTTTAGCCCAACATTATTTATATGAGTCACTTCCAGGGTGCAGTTTCAGTCACACAGGTGAAACAAGTCAGACTGCTGTGATGAGTAAGTGAGGGGGAAATGGGGGCAGAGAAACTGAGGACACAACTGTGGCAGAACCTTAAGAAGAGCAGCACAGATCCCCCGTCAGGAAGGGAAGGGACGCTGGTGCGCCTGGACAGAGCGGAAGTGCAGATGGATGGAACATGGGAGCGGATGAAGCCAGGGCAGGAGCCTCCGGGGAGAGAGGATTCTGAATGAGATAGAAAATAATTGAAGAGATTTTAGCTATGACATGAAATGACCTGCTTTTCTGTTGAAAAATATTTGCTTAGGCTATTGTTAGAAAGATAAGTTTTAATAAAAACATAGAGTTGGTAGGGACAGGTTATCAGGTTATTGCAAAAGATTGAACCGTCAACAGTCTGTTTAAATTTTACTGCAGCTATATTTTTTCCCAATTGCATTAACAGTATAACAAACAAAGCTATACGCTTTCACTTTTCAGGTTACCTCTCAAATAGAAAAAAAAAACAGATAAGGATGTAGCTCAGTGGTAGGGCATTTACTTCTTTTAGAGAGAATTCCTGAATTAAAATAACTGAATAAAAGATGCAATTCTTTCTTTTTCCTTTAAAGGTGGTCTGTGAGAGCTTCACAACGGCCCAAATATAGAAACAACCTGGATATCAATGGATTAATAAACTGTGGTACAAGGAACACAATTTAGTCATCATAAGCATTGAAATACTGATACTGCCCACGAGATGAAGAACCACCAAAACATTATTCTACGGCTAAGAAGAGGCGGACACAAAAGATTGCATGTGGTATAATTTTACTCATATGAGAGAGCCAGGTGCATAAGTCCACAGAGACAGATACGTGGTTTCCAGACCCAGGTAGATGAAGTATGAAAAAGGACCATTTACTAGGTCCTGGGTTTTCTTTGGCAAAACAAAACTATTGTACTTAGAAACTCAAGCAGTAGTTGCATGGTGTTGTAAACACATGCTTTAAAATGGTAAACTTGATTTTATGTGAATTCCACCTCAGAAAATGTGCTTAAGATGTTCTGTACATTCCTCGACTTTGAGAAGCCACATTTGTACCGTTTTCAGCAGCGCTTTTCACAAAGGCGGTAGCGGTTTATGCAAGCGCTGTTATGGTTCCGCTTTTATTAATATCAGCAGCTTCATCTTTGCAGATAACACTCGGGGTAAAAATTCTTTGGCTATCTTCCCCATAATTCATTTCCTTATCTAAAAAAAAATTCTTCTTTTCCTTTATTATTAACTGAGGTCTTACATTTCTGCTATCTTTTTTTATTTTGAAGATAAGAGAATATAAACTTGAATAACACAAAAACAATAAGGAAATACACAAATTACTGGGAAGATAGTAGGGGATTGACAATGAGTGCTGTTTTACATAATATCATCTTCATATTTGTTCCTCAGTTATCTCAAAAAACAATGAAGGAAATACACAATTATACAAAAGATAGTAGGGAATTAACAATGGCTGTTGTATTCCATAATGTCTTCACATTTCTTAGTTATAAATCAGTATAATGCGTAAATGATAAAGGAAACACAGAATTATAGAACAGATATTGGGGAATTAAAAATGGATGCTTATTACAAAATGATGTCTTCCCAATTGTTACTCAGTTATACAAATGATGGCACATTCCATTAATCATACAGTTTTCTCCACCCTCATCTCCACTGTTCTCCCACCCAATCAATCGTCTTCCCTCTGACAATAACTGTACTTTTTGGTTTATTTACTCCCTCAGGCTCTCACATTGGGGAAGGCACAAAGCTGCTTCAAATTATGCTGTTACAAACATGGGTGCACTGAAATTACCATGGCACTAGGTGGAAAAGCAGCCATCCTCAAAGACAGTACATAGGCACGGAACCAAATGCACTGTGGTCATACCCGACTGACAAGCCCTCGAGGCCCTCGGAGGTCTAGTCCAGCCCTCAGGTTCATCTGCTGCCTTTTGTATTTGCCTTGTAAAATAAACCTATGGTTTCCTTTCTGTTCTGTGTATTCTGCACATTTTCCCTCTCTGTGCCTCTTTAAATGTGCTATAATTTTTTTTACATTTTAACATCATCCTTCCTATTTGTCCTTTTTTGTGGATTATTTCCATTGTATCTAAGGGTTAAGAGATTCATCTTTTCAAGTGGCCTCACTGATAACTGCATTTTTCCCTAGTCTTTTAGGGTTTGAGCCATCAAAATTCTTTGTTTTCTTGTTGAAAAATGAGAAGTTTTAATCTTATTCTTAACAGAGTAATTTTGTGGAGCAATATGCAGATCACTTTGAAGAGAAAAATATCTCTTTTCATCATGATGAAAGATTACTTTTATTATGTACATTCCTTTTACAGATTAGATTATGCCTTCCCCAAATTCAGATGGTGACATCCCAGTTCCCAGGACCTTAGAATATGATCTTATTTAGATCTGTGGTCATAGATAAGCCCATCTGCTATTTCCCTAATCCCCGTCCTTCAGGGCATATCTGGACATAGACCCCAGCATGGGAAGAGTGTCATCTGAAAAATGGAATTACGCTGCCACAAACCTGCAAACTGCCAGGGACAGGAGAGGAATCCAGAACGGCTCCTGCGCCCGCTCCTCGCTGGCTGTGTGGCCCCGCCAGCAGTCACTTCCCTAGAACTGTGAAACAATAAGTCTCTGTTCTGTAAGTGATCTAGCGTGTGGTGTTTTGTTTTGGGTGCACCAGCAAATTAATATTCTCACCTATCCCATGTACAATTACTCATCATACAGTTACTCACTATAGTTGTACGTTCCATAAATCTACAGTTCTTTTATAACATCAAAGTGAAATACACTAACAAAACACATAAATTACAAATTCTAAACCCAAATTTGGATCAAACTATGTTAACTTAATATCCTAAACAGTGCAGCTTTGCTGTAAGTAGGCCATGGTTCCCAGTACGAACGTGTCCTTAACTATTCCTCTTAATGTGTGAATTCTCCCACTCTTTCTCTACTCCAGAACCTTCCTTCCTATAGTGCTCACAACATTAATTAGTTTTTACTTGGCGTACTTAGGTTTCCTCTGTTATTTTAAAAATAACGTTTATAGTTTTTATTATTTATTTATTTATTTATTTATTTTGCCTCTTTGAGACAGGGTTTCCCTATGCAGTTCAGGCTGGCCTTGCACACAGTGTAACCCAGGCAGGCCTCGAACTCACAGCTATCCTCTTGCCTCAGCCTCCTGAGTGCTGGGATCACAGCTGTGTGCCACCACACTAAGCTTCCATCATTTTTAAACAGCTATGAATGCTGACCATGAAATCATGCCACAGCTACTGGTTATAAGATGGTCATCCAAATAACCCAGGATATGACTACATTGATTGCTTTTAGATCGTCATTAAAATCAAAACATAAAAATTTCTCATGACAAACTTGCAGCCCTTGAAAACACATGTTACAAACTACCAAGCATTCAGAAACCTCATGCTGGGAAAAGCACAGTCCTGAAGGGCCCTTCCTGCCAGAGAGGTTTTCCCTGAGGATGGTTCTCCCTACTTCTGCCTCTTTAGTTAAAGAACTAAATCAGCAGGACAGAGAGCTGTTCCAGATGTCCTAACTCAGGTTTGCTTTTCTGTGCTGTGGTTGACTCCTTCAAGTCCTAGCTCCCATTTGGAGAATCTGGAAGATGCTGGCTGCTCATCCAAAGCTTTGTTACCCTTGGGAACTGGAAGTATGAGCTGAGAAAATGGCCTAATGCAATGTTCTCATGACCTAGTTCAAAGGCTTATTATTTTAATATTTCCAATTTGGCCAAGGATGTGAGCTGCAGACAAACCAGTGACAAACCAACAGGAAGAAATGGATTTACATCAGTTTTTACTGAAAGAAAAATCCCAACAATGTAAATCTAGACCTCTGTGGTCTTACTTCCCAAAATGGCCAGAGTAGGAACCGGAAAGCCAGAAAACCACTTCTCACACTCTATAATTTGGCAGAAAAGAGAACTAGATTTCACAGTGTTTGGACAACTTTGCTCAGCTATATCACAAGCACTTTTTTCCTCCCAAATTTCTGGGAAAACTAACATTTTTGAAAAATGAACACAAGATCTTGCCCAAACCTGGACCTCTCCAGAAAGTGATGATAATTAATTTAAGGCTTATTGTAGAAATAATTCACAAAAACTGAAACATTCTAAGTTAATTCTGCCAAAGCTTGTAGTGGGATAAGCAGACAGGGCTCATGCTGACTTTTTACTCCATGCAGGGCCACATCCTGGGACAGGATGAGAGAAGGGATGTCTGCAAGCTTGAGAGTGCTCAGCTGATTGCTTCCCATGGCAACAGTGGAGCCCAGATGATCCAACCTATCAAACTATCTCATGAGGAGATTGATTGGAGTAGGTGGTACAGGGAAAGACAAGTCAATTTGAATCTTGGGACAATCTGAGATAGACAAGTTCTAATATTTCCTTCACTCTGGCTTGTGCATGTGCTTTATAGGATATTGTGGACATTAATGGAAGTCAAATGCGCAACATGCTTCTGCCCAAGTCACTTGTGCCCACACATACTGTACAATGCTTGTAGATACACACAAATAATGGGATGAACTATTTGACATTATCAATAGTGATCATTTTTATGCTCAAAAGTAGTAATTTCATATGACCTAAAGCATACATAAAGAATTCTGGGATGTAGCAAAAGTGAGGGTCATCACTTCTTTGGGTTAAAGGAAAGCATGTGATGCTTACAGGGTAAGGTGCATGTATTGTATGACACAGTGGAAGGTACGGAAAGACTTGTGGGTGGTGCTGGGTTAGCAGAGAAAATAAAAGGGCAGAGCAATAGCTGTGTGTTTGACCTGGTGCATGTTTAGGGAAGGACACAACAAGACTACTGACCAAGGCACATGACCTATTCTGACATATACACTACACTAATAGCAACCCTTCAAAAAGGGCATTTGTGAACTGAAAAGAATGTGCCCAATTTTCCAAGGCAAATTAAAAATATACCTTGATGTTGTCTTGATTTTTTTCAGTTGGTTCTGAAGTGTTGTCTAATGTTGCATGTTGATGCCAGGATGTGAATCACAATATTTTTCTCATCAGGATTTTTTTTTCTTGCTATTGTGATGGAATCGACTAGCCTGAGGCATGGAAGACTTGTGATGAGCAATGTTCTATCAATTTTCCACTCCCATAGTTTGTATTCTGAAAATAACTTCCCACCCCCAGGTTTTGGCCTGCTGGTTAGTAGTTCAAAGATTAAACTATTTTCAACTAGGTGACTTTCCTGTCTGTGGCTCAATGGATCCCTGTGATTTTGTCCAGCAAGGACACAAGGTGACTGCTAATAGGAACTGGGTCAAAATAATAAAACCTCAGGTGAGGAGTGGTTTACTTATGGCAGCAGACCAAGCTAGAATGGGGTCAGCTTAGGGCTAGCAGGGTGTATTGGGTTCTTACCTTTTAGGTTACCAAAAAAAAAAAAAAGTCAAAACATATGGCTTTACAGAGACTGGAACTGGGTGGGGGAAAGATGTCAGGGAGGAGAATCAAGGTTGGTTTACATCCTTATTTCTATGAAATGCAAGACTTCTGGAATTGAGTCCAAGGAAACCCTTCAGCGGTTTAACAAATACAAAAATTCCATCAGATTTCCTACAAACAAGTACAGACCCAATGCATTGCTCAATATCTGCCTGGTAAAATTATACGCTGTGGTAGGAAAAGCCGTAAGTGTAAGAGACTTCATCCCCTGGTAGTGTGGCGCCAACCTCAGTTGGTAGCACCCCTGTGGTTTCCAGGAACCTAAAGAAAAAATATTATTTTAAACTATTTCCCCCAATGTGACACATTTTCCTTAAAACAGAAACAGTGAAATATTTGACTCAATACTGATATTCTAGACCTTACAATGACATCTTGATGAACTTTTAATTAACTTTGCTTTTTAAAAATCTCCTGATTTCTCTTGATTAGTTGTTTTATAGAGGCTGTGATGTGGGTGGCAATTTCTTCCTATTTTTACATGGAATTTTCTTCTTGTTCAAGGTCTGAGGAATTTTGTCCCCGATGAGAGGTGCTGGGTGGAAATAAAACGTGTCAATTACAAACAATGTTCTCTGTGGGAGGTTAATTTTAATGTGGACAAATTTGGCTGTTCCATAAGATGAAACCTATACCCTCAAAATATGCCATTTTAGGATAAGGATTATTTTGAACTGATAGCAGAAACAGATACAAGAAAAACATCCTCCTATGTGCCTAAAAGTGGGATATAAGCCTGTCAAGGTATCCCCCTTCTCTATCAGAGAGGACAGATGTTCATTCTGGAGAGAAAACTCCCAGGTTTTCACAGCCCAGTGAAGGCCCTAGAGGAATCAATGAAACACACGTACACTTTGTCTTGTCTCCTCTTTGTGTATTGATTGTTCTTTTGTTAAGGTGAGATTGCCCACTTTGAGTTCCCCATCCCTGAGTGCGGCCACATGTGCACAGGGCTCTAGTGCAGAAATGGGGGGTGGAGTGGGGGGGTGGGCTTTTTCTTCCTGTATGCTGGTTTAAGAATCATGAGAACTCTTAAGGCAAAGAGGCCTTCAGTTATCTGTACTTATCGTTAATAAGCAGAGGGTAGCTTGGCTGATTTTTGTCCCCAGTTAGATCAGGGGCATTAATCAAATGCTGATGAAGATCTTCTGGATCTTTAAATCTTGAACATTTAACTCATGATATTTCTCTTCTTTTGATTGCTTTCTTCCCCCAAATTCTTTTTCTTTGCTTTTTTTTCCTTCTTTCTTTTAAGCTGAGAAACACAACAGAGTAGTGGGTAAGCCTGTAGATTTTGGTGTCAGAACAAGAACACGTCCGAAATCCGGAATCTACCATTTACTGACTGTATATTTCTTTATCTGTAAGAAGGGAACGATAACAACAAGATATAACTAAGTAATAACATTGTTTAACCGAGTTACCAGGCGGACCTTAGTTTTACTGCTGTCATCCTTCTTAGGTTCTGTGTCAGTATATATAATGCAGCAGAGGTATATAGGAAAACAGTCAAAAAGAAAATTGTTTCACATAGAAGTGATTGATTTAAAGGTTTTTATGATTTTAGCTTATTAGTGTATGTGTGTCCTACAGAATGTTCACGCTCCTTTTAGGAAGGTGAAGGTATGACATCCTTAATTCTTTTCTGCATCTTCTTTCCCTTCCCTCCTTTGCCCCTCCGCCCCTTCCTTCCTTTCCTTATTCATGGTTGCATATGAACATATATAATGTTTCCATTTAAGGCATATTCTATTGGAAATTGTTAACTTTACTGTTGCTCCTCTTTGCCCATCCTGCATTGTCTTTTCCAGTCTAACAGGAGAATCTGCCAAGCCTGGTAGAGACTGTGAAGCAGCTGCAGAGTTTTAGGAGAATTAAGGACTTGCTCACACATGCGATGCCCACAACCCCATTTCCAGGCGGGATCTCTCAGATGTTGGCTTTATAGTGACCACTCTGTCACCATGCCAGCCATCTGATTTCATTAGATCCATCAAGTCAGAAGTTGCTATGAACAAACTTGCCAGAAAATTTTATGCAGGAAAGAGCAATTCTATATTGAATAATAGTTACATGAACTAACCAGATCTTTTCCAAGTATATCTCTCTCTCTTACACACATGTGCACACACACACACACACACACACACACACACAGATTACATCTTCTGTTTCTTGCATGTCTTCTAAAACTGTAAGTACTCTTGATATTATATTTTTGTTCAGTTTAAGCCACAAATATTGTCTACAGTTGAAGGTAGACAACATGATATTATAGAGCAACTCTTTGTACCTTAAAAACGTATCAATTTAAAAGAGGTTATGATCAGCTTTTAAAATTGTACATATTAATGTTAATGATATTTAGATTACTAGTATGTTAATTGTGTAAGATTTCTTACAATTTCAACTGGATTTGTTTTTTGTTTAGTTTTGTGGTACTGGAACCTTGCACTTACCAGGTAGGCACATATGACACTGAGCTATATCCCCAGCCCTCAACTGGATTTGGGTCTAGGTAATTTCTCCATTTTGTCTAGCCATCAACTAAGTAATTTTTGGGTACTGACTTCATAAATTCGAGTGAAAAAATAATATCAAATAGTACATAGCTCACAGAAAAACAACTTCAAATTTCAAGATTAGGTTCACTAATCAGAGCACCTTCTCTAGACAACTGAAAAAAAACCCTCCAAAGCCTCTCCCTAATTAACCATATATTTTTTTAGATTTTTTATTTTAAAAATTAAAAAAAAACCTGACAACAATGAAGACAAAATAAAAGCAAGACAAAAACAACAAAAATGACCTCAAGACAAAATGATAGAAATTTACAATGGTTGCTACATTACACACTGTTTTCTTCAATGAAGTTGCTCAGTCCATTAGACATAAGAATGTAAGATTTATCAAACAATCAAAGACAGTAACAAGTAAAAAAAAATTAATAAGAAAACTTTGGAAATGATACAGAGCGTCACCATACAAAATGGTAGGAGTTCAACAATGGTTCTTATACTGCATATTGTTTTCAGATCAATCATTCTATTTATTTATTTATTTTTTTATTATTAAAAGTAAAGGAATGAAAACATACTAACAAACAGACAACCATTTACAAAGTAGCACAGAAATAGTACAAGCAATACTGAATTACAGACAAGGTGACAGGGAATTTATAATGATTGTTGTATTACATATTGATAACTTCAAAGTGATTACTCAGAAAAACAAATGTAGACATGCAAGATTGATCAAGTAATCATTAACTATTCCTTTCAAAAAAGCAATAGAAGTCAGTAGTACACCTATTTAGCTATCCTGCATATACATATATAATGTTCCCCCTCTTTCTTTACTCTTTTCCCTCATCCCAGTTGCTCTTTACTTTTGAGCAATTTCCTTTCGTTTCACAATGTTTATCATACCTCCTAATTTTTATTCACTCTTTCAGGTTCTTACACTAGTGAGCCAGTATGGTGTTTACACATGCAGGTCTGATTTATTTCACTTACGATTAGGGTCTCCAGTTATGTCCATTTACCTATGAAAGCCTCAAATGTATCTTTCTTTATAACTGAGTCATATTCGGAATGAATTGATTGTTTTCCTGAAACACAAACATGTGAGTACCAGGAAGACAAGCTGATTTCTATTGCAGAGCAAAGTGCGGAAAAAGAAACTTTGTAGCAGGCAGTTTGTGTTAGTCTGGTCTTGGACCCGAGCAGTTTACAAAGCTGAACTTGGCTACTATCCTTCTATGTCTCTTCTACTCTAATCACCTTCACAGAGTTCTTCCCATGAAACTTACACGTCAGGGCTCCATTGCTAATTTGAGTGGAGTAAGACAAAGATATGCGTATTAGAAAGCCATGTACAATAATTTGCATGTTCTAGTCCTTTGAGGGACATGTACATGTAAAATATAATCAAGCGTAGACATGTCCTGGCTTATCTGGAGACAGTGAAAGTCCCTTCATGATTTTACTTTATTTTTTTTATTTTTATTTTTTTTGGTACTAGGGATTGAACTCAAGATCCTGTGCTTGCCAGGCAGGAGCTTAGACACTGAGCTATATTCCCAGCCCACCCTTCATGATTTGAAAGGACAGGATTCATTTTTCTTTTCCTCATGGGGACTCATACATCTCAGCCAGCACGCTAAACTATTGCCACAGACTAATTTGTTAATATGCAAATCTTTACCGTCATTAAAACTGTGTAAAAGAAATAAAAGCCTGAGATACATAGCAAGTTCAAGGGTAGCCAAGAATCTGTCCCGAAAAAATCAAGGGAGAGAAAGAGACAAAAATATACAAAACACTATAAAAAGAAAGAGGCCTCACTGTCACTTAAGAGATTTTTTTAGTATAGAAATGATTGATTTAAGGTTTGAACAAAATGATAATATTGGCATTTTGATATTTATTTTATAGAATTCGTATGTTTAATACTTGCTCATTTGTTTTTAAAAATTATCGGAATTGATAATACTTTTTAAAAAGTCATTGAAATTAAGTAGCTAGTGCACATCAAGTAAGCATACATTTATAATAGGTCAAATTTATAAGCTTTTGTCAAATATAATATCTTTCTAAATAAATTGTCAAAATAAATTAGAAAGATATTAAAATAAGGAACAATAGTGTATAAAATGGAAAGAATGTAATCAAGTATGAAAAAATAAAAATGAAATATTACTACTAGGTCTGGTTTTCTGTGGTTTTTTTAATTTTAAAGAGGATAAATTAAAAAATAACAGCATAGACAAAAACAAAACAAAGCAAAACAATAAAAATGATACAGGGTTTCAAAAGAAAATGAGAGGAATTAACTGGTTGTTATATTACATATTATGTTCCACAAAGTTGCTCATATTACCAGATGTAAGAATGCAAGATCGAACAAACCATTAAAGAGGATGAAAAATAATAAAAATACATGTTTGCTGTGTTAGAGATTGAACCTGGGATGTTGTACATAATAGATAAGCACTTAACCACTGCCTTACACCCCTAGTCCTCGCTAGATCACTTTTAAAATTATTATCTCATGAAAACAAGAGCCTCCGAAGCACTATGCTTGAGTCATGGAAACTGATCAGTTTTCCAGGGCTCCAAAAGCTCTTTGATCCTAACTGGTTTGGGACCAGTTGAGGAGTTAGAAGTGACTTGTGGCTGTACCCTAACCACTTGTAGCTATTACAACTTGTAGCTATAAACTAACTCAAAATATGTCCCTCTAAGTTCTTCATCTTAAACAATCTCAAATTTTATTTTATAAATTTGAAGATTTTTTTAAAATATCACTCCAAACTGGGGTTCTATATAATCTTTTATTATCGGATCTGTTCAGAGAGAACTACGTGTTCATCCCCATAACTTTTAGGTCATGGATGAACAATTATTTCATATACAGAATTTTCAAGTTTTATTTTTTGTATTGCTGTGTTTATATCCTATATATTTGGAGGAGAAAATAGTCCAGTTTAGTGTCAAAATCGAATCATTCATTTCCGTAAATGAATGTTTGGAGTCAATCACAAGGAATCATAATAAAATGTTAAAATTTTTCAATGACTTACGATTGATAATTTTTCATTTCAGAGTCTTGGTTATCTGTTTTGAGAATATCACTCTCACTTCTTGTTAGTACGTTTTCGTGAGTTAGGAGGAGAGGTGGAATTACAACTTGTTCCCTGTGAAGTGCAAGGATGATGTCTTGAGTGTGATCTATCACTTGGGACAGCAAAAATGGATTGAGAACGGACAAACTCACCTACATTTATTCAGAAAACCAGTTTCGGCCTCCAGTAGCTTCTCGAGGCGCTAGTTCACGTAAGCCTAAGTTTGAGAGTGTTCCTTTTAGTTCCTGGCTTTGGGACACGCTCCTCATCCCCATCAACTGACTAGATTCTATAATCACAAAATGATTAATGGTGGATCAAACTAATTCAAAACACCCTGGGGCAAATGAAGCATTAGAATGAAGGTCTCAATTTTCACCAGTTTTGCAATGTGCTAAAATCACTCTGAGGTCAGCCAGAAACTGACAGGTATAGGACTTTCCAAAATGTGTAAAGCATTCACCACTGGAGGAAGAACAGCTCAAACTCAACGCTTGCTTGATCAGTTTCACCAGTGTGCATACTTGTACAAGAAACAGTCTAATCTGCCTAATCATTTGTGCTTGCCAATATTTGGAAAGTTAGGAAACAATGTGGTCTTGGAAAAAATTAACAAATATCCTCCGTGGTGCTTTACCAGGGATATGGCTCATTTCCCATATATTTAGGATTCAACTCATTGAAATGATTCTGCAGAAAGGTGAATAGATTCATTGATGCTAATAGTGAAGGTCCTTGGTCATAATTTGTTCAAAAAATTCCTGCTAATCCTATAATACTTTAATTCATCCAAGGCCCTGGGATGCACTCAGGTTCTCACCACTCCCATAAAAAAACCCCAGAAGCATGAGGACAGTGCATCTTGTTTTGGAATAAACACCACCTCCTTCCTAACTTACCTCTGTTCTCACTTTTTTCTTCTTTCCTTCTTGTTTTATGTTCTTCCCTTTAATCCCACTTTACCTTCCTTCTTCCCTGCTCCTAGCAGAACACAAATTACTGCAAGCTTCCTGTTGCTGAGTCAATTTTAGATATAAAATCCTCAAAAAGTACAAACTTGCATTCTATATTTAAGGTCACTCAACACGGGATGGATGGAGATTTCGTTTAACCCATGAACAAAATATAAGGTCCTTGACGCAGAGAAATATAATTATTTCCTAAAGAAAATAAAGTGGGTAACTGATAATTTGACCCACAGGTAAAATTTTGTCTCATAATTGCACAATGTGTAATGTTGTTGTAGCTGGCGGGAGCAGGTTTCACAAATCATGTACTTTTGTTTGGAGTAATACAGTGTCCTGGGCTATCCTAGTTAGATGTCAGATGTCAATCTCACCATCAACTTTATCTCTGTGTAGTTTGGAGGATGTTGATCAATGTCCCTGAATCTGTTTTTCAAAGTAAGATAAGGCATTAAAAGAAATGATTTCTGGAGGCTCTTTTGGGACTATGCTACCCCAGATCACATTCTTGTGTATACCGAAGTAGGCTTAACCTCTGTCACTTCCATCCTGACTTAGCAAATCTCTTCTAGATGGCTTCATATATCAGCAAATAAAATTTTAAAATAAAAAAATGAGAGGGACAGTAATCATCTTTCTTGTCACTGGGACAAAATACTCAACACCACAATTTAAAGGAAGAGGGAGGGGCTTTGTATTTTTTAATTTTTGGGTTAATAACCCTTAGTTATTGTGGGTTGATCAAGCCCCAAATCTCCCAAATGAGTGGACTGTGAAGGCTTAAATAAATGAGACAATTGAAGTGACTTTAGGGTTCCAAGAGGGTTCAGCTCTCTCACAAATTTCAAGATTTTTGGGTTAAGATCAAGACTTCTGGTATTTATTAGGTTTTTAAACAAAGGAGAGGAATACTGAAGAAAATGCAGGAATCTGGGCAGGACCTTTAAGGCCTTCTCCAGGTAATACATGATGTTAATTTAGCAGAACTAGGTTATCTCCAGGAAGGCCTTCACTGCAGGAGCGGGATGCCTGCAGCTACAGTCTCCTTTTAATTAACTGGGGCTGGAGCCAAAAGTCCATTCTGTGTGGCCTTATCTTGTCCTTTGAGGCATCCCAACTTCACAGGCCAATACAGGCCTCAGCAGGGACCAGTGACTCACAGAAGTTCACTTACTCTGAGTCCATTGCTCATCTCCAGACAAGGTGCCTCTGCTTCGGACAACTCCCAAGTAAACATGGAAAGCCAATTGGTTAATATTAAATCCTGCTCAGAGTCTCTTCATAGTGGCCTCCATCATTTAATGTCACAGTTTCCAGTGATTTCAATCCATGGTTACTTGGCCCCAAGGTAGAAATGATGTGGTAGAAGGGAATGGCAGGGCAAAGATGGACACATGGCATCCAGGAAGCAGAGCGAGGAAGAGACCAGAGAAGCGAGGACAACAGTGTATCCTCTTAGGCCCCACCCCCAGCGACTCACCCCTTCCAACCAGGCCCTGCCTCCTAACAGCGCGCTCAGCTACTGAACTCACCAAGGAACCAATCTGCATATGAATACAGCACTCTCCAGTCACCTTCCAGACACATGAGCCTTCTGGGCATACTTCAGGTCTAAACAACGGCAATATTTGTAGCAGACAGAGGTCTAGTCTTTCGATTCTGTGGACATCATTCCATCGACAGTCAAGGTTTAGAGTGGTGAAATTCACTTTTAGAATATTTTTGGAACACTGCTTATATCACAGTCTTCTTTGGAAGGAGAGGTAATAATGAAGAAAATATTGTCTTTACTGGAGACTTCTCCTTTTTGAATACTACCCCCCTCCTGCAGTGGTAGGCTTTGTTATTGTCTTGACAATTTTCCCATAATTGTTTTCTGAGTTGTTTCTATTTTGTACTGTGGTACTTTTGCTCCATTTGATGGGCCCTTTAGACCGGTAGCTCATGCCTTTCTTCTGGTAAGGTCCTGGGAGGCAGTGTTCACTTTGATTAGGAAGTTTAGATAAATGATTCCCCAGATAAAGGCAACACTATTGAGTTAATATTGAAGTAATCATGGAATGTGTAGAGTAGGCAGAGTTACCAAAATCTTCCATTTGGGAGAAAATTGCTTCATCTGTTTTATGTACACAAGTGGTCAAAACATTGGGTTTTCTATCTCATACCCCCAAACAGCAGCTAAAGAAACAAAACACAATCAGGCAAAATGTTTTTTGAGGTCTTGTACAGTTAGGCTAACACCACAGGGATTGTGCAGAAACTCTATAAATAAGGCTTGCCCTGACCCAGTTTTTCTCCCCAGTGGTTTTACAAAATGTGAGTTTACCAATTAAACATTTAAGCCACAGTGTGGTGAACATATTTACAATGATTCACAAACAAACATATAGTCATATATTTAGTGATAAAATGATGCTTTATCTCCCGCTTTCTTTTATATTCCTACTCTTCAATGACATTTCGACCAAATATTATAGTAAGAGGTAGGCAACACTGGTATTAAATATTTATCCACAATCTCTCTACTTTTTGTTAGAAAAAGAATATGCCACAGAAGAATGTGCAAGATTGTGCATAGAAAATACATTCCTCACAGTAACTGAATGAGCATTTGAAAATCTTGCTGTACAAATATCCCTAACTTGTGATTTAAATGTAGAACGAGGAGAGTGTGTTCATGTGTATAGCAACAACATACAAATATTTCTGTTTCCCAATTAGTTGCTGACAAAGACTGGAATACATCAGTAAGAGTTATTGTAAGTGCTATGTTTATCATTTTCATGCAAAGCTCCTAAATGCATTGAAACAACCTAAGGCCCAGATTTGAATTTCTCTGCATATGTGTTATTACTTGAGGCTTATCAATTGTTTTCATAGTGCCCCAGCCACCATTCCTGGACCACTTCCCCCAGCCTGACTTTCCTATTCCCATCTCTCTCCCCTGCTCTATTTTAACACAGTATTTTGGTGGTGATTATTTCTCTCACCCCATTAGACTGCTAGTATCATGAGGACCAGGATTTTGGTAGGTTTGCTCACTATCGTTTATCCCCACCATCTACAACATTTCTGGCACATGATTAGCTCTGCCATTGAATGACTAAGTGAACAAAAATGCACACAGCCTCTTAGGTGATGGAGCTTGAGACTGAACTCAGCCCTGTTGACCAGAGGATGCTGTACGCATTCACTGGTTAGAAGCCGCCCCGTTGATACTTAGCCTTGGTGCTGCTGGAATCTCCAGGAGGGTCTTCCTGTTATTGACAGAAACATTTTTCTAGTTTTTTGGAAGCCAAATTTAATAGAATATGGTATTTAAAAAATGTTACAAGCCAAGTGTGATGGTGTATGTCTGTAATCCCAGCACTCTGAGAGCCTAAAGCAGAGTTTCACAAGTTCAACAACACTACCTGGGCAAACTGCAAGACCTTTCTCAAAAAAAAAAAAAAAAAAGATGGGGGGGATGTAGCTGAACATGAAGGTCTTAGGTTCAATATCCAGTATTGCAATCTAAAAAAAAAAAGCAGTACTACAGACTTTTATTGTGACTTTGGAATGATCATCTCCAAGTAACATGACCTAATTACTTTATCTTGTTTTTTAAAAATTGGATTTTACTGGCATAAGAATCTCCAGTTTTCTGAAGAAAAGCTATTGTCTTTCTATTCACTTTGGCCTGATCTTCCTAACTGTATAAATGTAATTTATGAGGTATGATCAAACCTGCAGGGAATGTTCAAACTTTAAAATTATGTGTTGTATTGAAAGACACATTGCCATAATCCCTTTCAAAATATTTCCCTCTGTTCACACACACTTACCTCGTCATTCCATGTCACTTTCTGAAGCAACTCCGGAGGTCTTTCTGCATGTCTTCAGCTGCAATGTCATGGTTGCCTTGATGTCTTGACTTGATTCAAAACATTTACTTTTCATGGCCATTTTAGCTGTCAGAGAAAGCTAGAAGCCACCTGGTGCCAGATCCAGTGACCAGGACGAAGACACACTGTAGTGTTTTGTTTGAGAGAAACTGGCGGAGGAGAAGCAATGTATGTCATGGAGGATTGTCTTGATGAAAGATAAAACTACCTGCCCTTTGCGCAGGCCATTTTCCATAAACATTGCTTCTTAAGTATTAAGCCCACGTAATAATCAGACTTCACGACAGTGTTCCCGGGTATAGACTCAGCTTGCGCAATTCCATCACGGTTAGGAAACATAATCAACATTTCCTTAATGTCAGGTCCCGATAGATGTGACTTCTCCTTTGCAGGACAGTTTCCATCGAGAACTTTGAACCTTAGTCTCAAGGTCATAACCCAGCGTTCAGCTTCTGTGGTGACCTTCCCTGAGAAGCTGCAATCAGAAGCAGCACAATCACACAGCTCCAGTAAAATCGACAAACGCCATTGCTTTTGAGCAGTCAAAACATGCAGAACAAATTTCACACCCATTGGCCTCAAGCTCAAGTCTGTTGTTTAAATGCTTAAGAATGAAATCACAGCTGAAAATGGTCACACACTGTTACTAAGGTTTAGGGCAGGTCCTTGTGTTGCAGTTGCTAGATTTTTCCCTTAGCTCTCGCTCACACACAGTGCTTGCAGCACTTGCTTTTCTGATCATTCCTCACGCGAAGAATTCTTGAAAGGCCCTACATCCCTGTTTCGAGGAGAATGCTTTCTTTTACTTCGGTCTGAACAGCAGTTCTTCTGTCAAGATTTATGCAGGCCTTTCCCCCCTTGATCAGGGAGTACGGTAACTTTTGATCTGTTTGCTGTCTGCACGGCCTCCAGTCCCAGCTACGCTCTCCGTTATAGTTAGGGTACCTCTAATCATCCCGTCATTCAACATTCAATTCTTTGGCTCTTGGATGCTTGTTATAATTTAATAATCACAAACGTTCTCCAGAAGAACAAGGACCACTTGAGGTTTCCACAGTGACCAGCACTCTGTGGAGGTGATGACAGCTCCATAAGGCTAAGGTTCTACTCAGGGAAGGAAAGGGGACAGTGGTTATGGGAAGGTGAATTACCAGTGCTCGGGAGAGAGGGATGAACCCTAAAAGAGAAAGATGTAGCAAGAGTGTTGGTTATCCCTCATGCTAGGGTGCCGGAGCAGGGATTCTGTCCGCTTTAGTTATACATAAAAAAATGCTCCAGAACCACAAAGAGAGAATAAACGATCATGAATAAAAAGCTACACAGCACTGGTGACATAATTTAGTGAATGTATCAATAATTAGAGATAACCTGATGAACGAAACTGCCAAAAGGACACTATGGGTAGAGCTGGGATTTCACCCGGTGCCTCCAATGCAAAGGCCTGCGCTACTAATTTTTCTGTGGCTCCACTGATTTAATTAAGGGCTAGTACTGGGAGAAGTAGAAGAAATAAACATCTGTCCTAGCTTGAAAAGATTTCTTTGTAATTCAGATGCTAATTTGTTATGTCTCTTACGTCAGACATGTTTTGTTTGCTTGGTCATAACCTTTTTCCCAAGGATCAGGTCCTTCTTTGACACATTGTTTTAAACATTTCAAAGGCTGAGAGTCTTACAAGGCCACATGGTGGTATATGGACATCCCAGGGAGACGTGTGAGCTCTAATTCCCAGGACACACCTACGAGATAGACGTTGCTGTCCACAATCCTATTACTGGGATGAGCACTATTTTTGCTGTGGACAAGGGTAGAAGGCATGAAATCATGCTAGTAGCCAGACTGAGGCAGAAGTCCTTGCCGGCAGTTCATGGTTGCCATGAATTCCTGGTTATAATTTTCTGAAATTTACTAACTACAACATACTCATAGAAAATGTAGATATCAATATGTTTAATATGTAGCATCACTAAGATATATTTTATAAGCATTTTGAGCTCATTCTTCAGTTTATGATAGGCTTGATGAGGAAAGCCAGACCACGGAGGATGACGACTCCCAGCCCACTCGTGGTGCTTCTTCTGGAATCAAAACTAAAGCAGATGAAACACACCAGGAGTATGACAACTTTTTAATCCTAGAACGTACAGTTTTAAAAGCCATTAAGATCAATTATAGACTATAAAACAACTTTTAGTATTATGCTGCTGTTTGCATGTGTGTGGGTTATCTAAAAAATCTTAGAATATTACAGTAATTTATTTGCTTCTGACCTTCTATTTTCCAAGAATTGTGTAAATAATACTGTATATTTTTGTGTATCACTTTTTAAATCAGAAAATGTGTTGTTTAAAAAATATGTAATACCATCTACATTACTGAATAAACTAAAAGGTGAGACCAGGCTATTTTAAAAATAGAAATTTGCTTCATTGTTTAACTATTAGAGATCTTTAAATATACTGAAATTACTTGTTAAAACCACAGACATTTCTCCAGTTTTCTAACTTATTTTCATTTCTATTTTCCACTAGCAAACAATCTAGATTTTACCATTTTTCAAGAAATTCAGACAGAGTTGAGCTCAAATGTATATTCTGTTCCTAGCTGTTTTCTGTTAAGTATTTGATTAACTCTGTCAGAAGTAGACAGTAGACTTTTTTTTTTTTTTTTGCTTGGTGGTACTGGGGATTTTACCCAGGATCTTTGCACTGAAGTACATGCCCAGCCATTTTCTATTTTGTGACATGATCTTTCTAAGTAGCTAAATTGCCTAGGCTGGGCTCCAAAGTGTCTTTCTTATTCAGTCTCTCAAAATACTGGTATTAGAAGTATGTGTTTCCATTCCTAGGTAGTAAATATTATTTCTAATGGAACAACAAAATTAAAATTTACTAGGAAGTGAGCCCAGTAAATTAAGTCTTGATATTCAGATGTTATAATCTAGCGGAAACTAAGGATTTGTTTCTTGTAAGTTATATTCATTTCTTTTGTGAATCAACCCAGTATGAATATAATAGCATCTCCAAGGGACATGAGATTCAAATGTTAAAAATAAATGACCTCCTAAATTGCTGGCCTGCTTTGTAGCTCCAGGATCTAAAAAGAGCCTTGATACTTTTGTTGCAGACTGTGGATTATGACACAACAGACTCTGGGTAAGTAGGTTGCAGATGTGATACTCTTACATCTCAATCTAGGGTGCAAACAGGTTAAGCGCTTAAGTTCAAATTTAGTTCTCTTGTTAAAGAAAATGTAAACTCACTCTACGGGGTTATAGATAAAACAAAACAAAAAATCAGAAACTAAAACAAACTCAGGGAGTGTTTATAAAAAATCCTATAATGTTGCAGTCAAATCACCTTTCAGGAAAACAAAGACACCCCTGGCATTCTCAACATAGACGACACAAATTGATCCTTCTCTAAACCGAAGCTAAAGTCTTGATCTTAAGGATTTCTTGACTTACAGAATTCTCAAAATTTTAATCCGACTCAAGTGACAATTGTTTGTGTTAGTTCTAATCTGGAACCACCCTGGATTTTACTAAACGTTTGTTCATGGACATTTGTTTCTCTCATGGGTGATGTTTTGAACTTAGAAACTGATGATGACCTATGTTTTTAAAAGTCCCGCATTGCTTATATCTGAATCAGCAGTAGGTGAATACTCCTAACTTATTTTAAACAGTTTTGATTGCTCATTCTGTAAATTTTCAAATTTCCCAGTGATTCAGTAAGACTTGTTAGAGCCATTTTAAAATACTAGTCTCCCAGCATTAATGGTGGCATTTGAAACCACAAACTATTTCACCAGTGATAATCAGAAGGTCTGCTTTTCATTTTAACAGTTAACAACCTGAGATAAGGATTCATGTTGGCAGGCAGTTTTCAAATATATGATGTGATGACACCTTCTGTCTGTTACATAAAAATCACATCTCCATGAACAATAACCTCTAGACATATAGTTTGACTATTCTCTTAAAGAACCAATGTCTATTTTAATTTTTTGAGAATTTTTTCTTTGATTCTACTAAATTACAGAATAGGTAACAGCAAGTTCTCATTTATCCTTTTGTGTTTTTTCTTTTGTGCCAAGTAGGTTCTTAACTAGGAAAGATATTATCAAAACAATAAAGTTGCTCCATAATTAGCATTATTTTTAAAGTTGAGAAGCTGTGGCATTTATTTTGTTTCTCATCGCACTAGTTCTTTTGGCAGAAGAGAGCACTGAATGATTATAGAAGAGGCTCTAATTTTACCCTTCATCTCCACACTACCTAGTATGGTTAATGCTCAATTAATATTCACTGATTTGGTAACTAAAAAGTCTTCTTCTTTAGTCTGAACTTGTAAACTGTCATTTTTTATTGCTGATTGAACCCAAATGTACTCTTAAATTCATTGATTGGAAATAATTTATCCTAAGGGTATAATTGGCTATATTTTGAATAAAACCATAATAAAATTCCCTCCATTCATTGCTTATATTTCATAGGTTTTTCTGTTGTTTTTTAAAGTGCTGGCTACCATAAACTATGGTATTTTTGTCCCCATGTTGCCATGTCACTTTCCTACTCACTTTAAAACTGCATTCATGCTTCCTTTTGTCTTAATGTATTGTTGACCCGAGCTTCATTTCATTCTGATTCTTCATCACTTATGTTAACTTGCATTCACTGTATTTAAAGAAGTCGAGTGAATCTGAAGGTCACAGCCTATGTTGCTCTACCAATTTATAGGGCATGGTATTAATGGATGACATTCATGGCACTGACGTGTCACAGTTTGAAGAGAATAATAATCCTCTCAGCGGACTCTAAAGCTATTTTTCTGAGTTGTGCTTGGCCAGTGCTACTTCCATTGTTCAAACTTAAAAACTGAGAAGCTTACGATAGATCATGTACTACCTAAAGCTCTTGTTTTCTGGGCCACCCTTGGGGCAGGGAACCAGGCATTTCAGTTTTTAAGAAAATGTCTGGGAATGGACAGGGTGAGGGTTATGGTTAGGGTTATGGTTGGGGTTAGGGTTAGGGTTAGGGTGAGGGTTAGAGTGTGGGTGAGTGTGAGTGTGAGTGTGAGGGTGAGGATGAGGGTGGGGTTTCAGCAGAAGTCATTCTGCTTAGTTATTAATAAAATGGAACTTGAGTCATGTGGCCCAGAGTTTAATCCTAGTAGAATTGTTTCTTAACTTATGGCCTTAAGTAAGTATTTAACTTTTCTACATCTCAGTGTATCCATATGTAAGATGGAAAACAGTGTTCCCACAGTATCTACCTAGGCTGTTGTAGTAGTTAAATGAGATAATGCCTTTTAAATCCAGCATGGAATAATCTCTCAGTATGTATCCCTAAGCGTTAGATTTGGTGTATTTCAGTACAGTGATCTTACCTCTACTTGGACTTACAGGAAATTCATGTAGTACTCCATACTTATGGAAAGGTTGTACCAATGTGTTTAAATTATAACCACAGGACTCAATCTTTTATAACATTTCCAACTTTTCAAGCATGGTTCTAGTGTAATTCCATGGCCCTCCAGTAAACAGTGGTTTCATCTGTAAATAGAGAAAATCTAGTTTAGAATGGAACTCACCAGGCTACAAACACTCTGGAAGCAGGACTAGGTTTCTCTTTACGGAAGCAAACATACCAGAGTAACACTCTTTTTAACCTGAAGAAGTCAAAATCTCTACTTTCCTCAAGAACAAAAGAAATTAGTTTTTGCCAATTGAAGTGAAAAATTTCACTGTCTGCTTCTTCCCACAGTACCCGTAAATATGCTGAGGCTACTTATTTTGCCAGATGGGATATGAGACCCTGCTGAAACAGGAGATGCCCTCATTCTTGTATTTCCCTCAAATTCTGCCACAAACCACACTTGGGAGAGAAAAAAAAAGTCGCCTCGTAAGCATGTTTACCTTCAACTAACAAGAAAGTTGAAACATCCATAAGTGATGATTCACCATTGCAGTCCTATAAAAGGTACTTGCTAGGGGAAAGGCAGCAGCCTCTGGGCACAGCCCGTCAAGATGCGCCCCGCTGTCCTGGCCGCCTTCCTCTTCCTGAGCTTGGCTCACTGTCGGTCTTTGCCCCTGCCCGGTGGAGATGATGATGAGGACTTATCTGAAGAAGACATGCAGTTTGCGGAGGTAGAGTCTCTTGCAGCGCTTGGTGGTGGGGTACATCTCTTAAATTCATTTTCCTTTTAAAAGCAGATCATTTGGTCTCTTTTCTAGCGCTACTTGAAATCATACTACCATCCCACAAACCTCGCCGGCATCCTGAAGAAGAACGCTGCAAGTTCCATGCTTGACAGGCTCCGAGAAATGCAGTCTTTCTTTGGCTTGGAAGTGACAGGCAAGCTTGATGATAACACCTTAGATATCATGAAAAAACCAAGATGCGGGGTCCCGGATGTGGGTGAATACAATGTTTTCCCTCGAAATCTCAAATGGTCCAAAACGAGCTTAACTTACAGGTAAACCATAGCCTAGTTTTCTTTAATATTTGTTAGTTTTTTTCTTCTCGTATTAAATGTCAACTATTAAAAGTAGGCCTTAACTACTGAATTGGAAGTTAA
The DNA here is from genome assembly GCA_004027595.1 of Dinomys branickii. Classification (NCBI taxonomy): domain Eukaryota; kingdom Metazoa; phylum Chordata; class Mammalia; order Rodentia; family Dinomyidae; genus Dinomys; species Dinomys branickii. Next base: position 29,026 of record PVLD010001585.1, on the reverse strand, counting down.
GCCTAGAAATAAATATCAAGATATTTGTTTTAAAAATGATACCAAATAGAAGTAATAGTAAATTTAAGGGAATTTGTAAATGTAGTAATCAATTGTATTTTACAACAGTGCTCGGAGAGTTCCAAGCTTTCTAGAAATTTCATGGAGCTGTTTAATGTATCTATATTAATAATCTCAAAATGTTAGCATATAAAATAAGTTGTGTTATTCACCTGAATATTTTTCTTTTGTGAAGGCCTACATGCAAATATTTAGAGATACTCAGATATTAATAAACTCTACCTCCAGTAGAGCTTTTGTAGAAGCCTTTGTGTTTCTTAGAATGTGTTGTAAGAAAATACATTTTAAAATAGCTAAGTATATTCTTAAATACTCTAGCCTTCCAATATTTAATTGAAACCTCCTCTGTTGAATAGAATTGTGAATTATACACCTGATATGACTCATTCTGAAGTGGAAAAAGCATTCAAAAAAGCTTTCAAAGTCTGGTCCAGCGTGACACCTTTGAATTTTACCAGACTTCATGAAGGCACAGCAGATATCATGATCTCCTTTGGAACGAAAGGTACTCATACAGAGCTACGCTTGAAACACTTTACAGTCTAACCACTTGATTGGTTCCATGTCCAAATTCCCTCTCAGTCATTCATTACATGTGCAGCGTTCAGTGAAAATCCCCCAAGCCCCATGCTGAGTACTACGGGGTATAATTAGATCCTTACTCTTGCTTTTGTGTGTAGAGCATGGTGACTTCTACCCATTTGATGGCCCCTCTGGTCTGCTGGCCCATGCTTTTCCTCCTGGACCAAATTATGGAGGAGATGCACATTTCGATGATGATGAATACTGGACAAACAGTTCCAAAGGTAATATTTTTTATAAAGATATAATTCTTGGTTTACTAGATTAGGTTAGATAGTAAACCTGGTTGTACAAAGTTAAGCTTAAAAATAAATTATATTTAGTATATGATTCTATTTTATAAAAATTCAGTTTAGCTTATACGTGTTATTATTTCCACAAGTGGTATTTCTATAAATCAATGTTAAACTTTAAAAATGAATAATCTGCTTAATTTATCATTGTGGCTCAAAGACATCAACTCTGAAGTAAGACCAGAATGTCTTTGCTGTCAGCTAAAGTATTGCTAATGTGAATTACCTTTTGGCATGCTGAAGAAGTATAGTTAGAAAAAAATTTATATATATATATATATATATATATATATATATATATATATGAGGGAAAGGGAGAGAAAGAATATGAGAGAGAGAGAGAACCAGTATATACAGGTCATAACCGAATTGGATGTGAAACAAAATGTTTTTCCTTGGCAGAAATATTAGTGGCACAAGTTGAATCAAATTTCTGCCCCTTGTTACATGAGTTACTTGTTTAAATTTTATCTGTAGCACTCGTTTTATAAATGGTACTCTGGGAAATCAAGATAATGTCTTACTCCAAATAGCGCATGACAATAAGATGAAGATTTTGTGTATAAGAGTAAAACAAATCTGAGTGATGAATGAATTAACTTAGCAGTTGCACCTTCAAGGCTCAAATTAATTGGTTTGTTAATTTAGGAAGAAAATGCATAAATAATCCCAATTAGGGTTTATCTTTGGATCTGGGCAGATCCTTAGGAGAACTAAAGGCAGTCTTCACAGACAGCTGATATTTTTATTATGTATTAAAATCAAAATCATTATTCTTCCTAAGAGTGAAACTGGGTCATAAATGAATAAAATCTCAGTTCCAAAGCCTCCAATCTATTTTTGGAGGAGGGAAAGGTGAGAATTTACATATTCATGTTCTGAGTACTTCATAGGTAAGGAGAGTTTTAGGAAGAAAGAGTAATGCCTATAATGGTTAAGGTAAAATCACAGTAATCCTCAGGTTACTGGGGTTACTGTACAAATACAGGCTTGAATTATTTAACTGAAATAAGTGAAAACATGCACAAGCAAATCTAGATTAAATGTTCAGCTAAGGCCAAGAATGGTACCCATTACTAGTCATTTCACTAAAGAATTATTATCATTAACTTCATGCCATGATTTTTCTGAATCCTACTGCAGTAAGATGTAACAAGAATAAAAATTCTAAGTCAGAACAACTAGTGTCGCTTTTAATAATAATGAATTTTTCTCATCATAATTATTGAAGTAAATTATTGCTTTACTATTGGCAAAGAAAGAGAATTATTGAGCACTTAGATCATATGGTCACTGATGGCCCTGTGTTGTGCAAGGTTTTCTAAATTAGTTCATTTTCTTCACGCACAAGCTACGACAACAAAGCGTCCTTAAGGTCAAACTAAAACCAGTGGCCCCAGCTGTTATGTGGTCTAAACAAGAGTCTATTGTCTTATGCATCTTATATTTTTAATCCTTTATTATTCTTTCTTACAATTTAAAAGAGCAGTAAATTGGTAGAAAGAATGACTAAAGGAAACAATGTCAATACAGCAGTGTGGTCATATTCTAGACTAGGGGAAGGCTGGCCAATCACGGCAGCGTTTCTGTTTATGAAACTCTAGTATCCAGAAAATCTCTGGAAACAATAACTTGATTGGAATTTGTTCCTGGATATACACCCAGAGACTCTGCATAGCACAGCCTCCACACTTGGTGATTACCTCTGTGGATGCTGGCTCCCAGGGTGGTGACCTAGGCTGCAGCCTATCTATGTGCAGCCCTCTGTGACCTCTCTTCTGTTCCTTCAAGGTCATCTCTGTCTGCTTTCCTCACCTGACCTAAAACTACAAAGAGCAAATCAGGAGTCCTACTGTCTTTATGTCAAATCCTTACTAATTGCTAGTTATATCACAGCAATCTGGTGCTATCTCTGTAGGCATCTGACTAATTGTTTAGGCAGCTATAAAATAAGAGAGAAAAATAAATAGTAAGAATTAACACTTGAATCTTCATGCAACTAGATATGATGAAAAACCAAAGAATTACAGAGAAAATACTATTTCTTTTCATTAGCTGGTCACTGTAGCACCTTATGTGGAAACACAGTCTCACCGTTTCTTTGTTTCTTACAGGCTACAACTTGTTTCTCGTTGCTGCCCACGAGCTAGGCCACTCCTTAGGCCTGGATCACTCGAAAGACCCCGGAGCGCTCATGTTTCCCATCTACACCTACACTGGCAATGGCCATTTTGTTCTTCCTGATGATGACGTACAAGGGATTCAGTCTCTCTACGGTAACTCTCAACTTTTCAGTTACAGAAGCAGAGTATAATCAACTGTACACCTAGTTATGGAAGCAGAATAAACCTATTCATTTACTTTCTAAATCACCACTGAGCCTAGTGCTGCCAATAATGCTGTTCTTATTTTGTTATTAAAACTTGAGGGGAAAAATAGCCATTTTTTTTGTTGTTGTTGCTAAGTCAAAACCAGTCCAGTTTGTCAGGGTAGAAATCTCTCAAATAGCCTTCGGTAGTTTTAACCAATATCCTCATGACAGTGTAAGGATTGTTTCCCCTCTAAGTTTTCAATAACATTTACAAAATAATTAAACCTCAACCCAAACATTTATTTATGGGCTACCTGCCATAAATAGAATTAAAGTCACTATTCACAGTCATCAGTGAACATTCTTGGAGCAAAAACCCCCAAAATTTGCTGTTACACCAACCCTTCATTTTCCCGTCTGGATTTCAATCTGCTATTACAGCTGACTTAAGTGAAGGCACAAACTCAAAGGTGTCAAAGGAAATTTTCCAATTTACTCTGCAGTTCTTTTTTGTATTGTGTTATGATGCATGGCTTGGTGATGAAACACAGTGGCAGCAGTGCTATACACTCTGTGCAATGCAGGTGAGCAGATGTACAGCTTAGAAACATGGGACTAGCATCAGAGTCGCTGGTTTGTCGCTGAGATGCAGCTGCCCTGTGGCAAACTGGGGAAGCAACATCAGCTGAGGTTGACAGTTGGTAAAATAGACGTGTAAAAAAACCACAATGAGACCTGCCACAGACACCAGGTGCCACCAGAAATGGCTTTAAGAAGGATGTATTTCTCCCAAGTCACCGGACAATAAGTTGTGCGAGGTGTGAGAAAAGTTTTCTGCTTATTGCTTTCCCCCATTTCTAAGATTGACCTCCAGAAATCTAAATTTATAGGTTAGCACAACCTGAAGGAGTCTTGAAAGTACTCCTCTGGCAAAACTTTGGAAATGCAGGAAGAAGGGAGTAGGAATATGGGGCATGTGTACTTCTGCGGTACATAGAAGCCTCAGGACTTCTTGCCCTCCCTAGCGGTAGAAGCTTCTGCTCTCTGTGAGTAGGCTCAGCCCATGTGTATGCCTCAGGTCATCAGGAAGGTCAGCCTCGGTAACTTCTCATGTTCTTTCCTAACCACAGGGCCAGGAGATGAAGACCCCAACCCCAAACACCCCAAAACACCAGACAAGTGTGACCCTGCCTTGTCCATCGATGCTATTAGCAGTCTCCGAGGAGAAACAATGATCTTTAAAGACAGGTACTCATGGTTCTTTCATGAATTCTGCGCACGACAATAATTTGCAAAGTCATGTGCACAAATTGCCAAAATACCAGTAAAATGCCTAAGGTTAACGGAGAAAGCAATAGACTTTGGCAGTTAATTTACATATTTCAAGTAAAATAAGTGATGGATAAAACCTTACTTTTTAGTGTATAGTCTTAACACTTTGCACCTTCCTTTAAAGGTTGGATTATAGTCTCTCGTAAAAATAGAAATTCAGTTTACTTGAAAAACAGATATTAAAAGGAATTAATTAGCAAGCAGTTACTCATAGTGTTCACCTGAATGTCTTTTGGCGTGGAGAGACTGATTTGGGTACATATGGTGAATTTAGGAGGCAGACGTCTTTAAAACTGAAACCTAGAGATGATGGAAAAGGACATGTTAATTTCATTTTCTAGACTTCTGCATTATGCTTGTGTATTCATTCACCCATCATTCATCGCATCCTCCTCTGAGGTCTGATAGGCTCCACCCGCACCGCGCTCCAGGCATTTTCTCACTGATTGTTTCCTTGGGCCACGAGACCACTGAAAATAGAATCCGAGAAATCCATGTTTTCTTTCTAAAGCCCAGTACAGTGCTTGGCACGTTTGCTTCTTGCAAGATGTATAAAATTGAAGAAAATATGGCCTCTGTCCAAAGAGGACTCAGAGCATTTGCAAAGGCTTTGTGATGCTTCAAGCCTGTGTATGCGTGGCAGGTGTTACGATCATCACAAGTCATAACCAGGAATATGGATTTTTCCCCTTCACAAGTGCTAGGGCATGGTTGTGTTATCTGCAGTGGTGTGGAGAGAAGTGGCTACCAGGACTGAAACACTGAGTGTGAACATGTCATGGGAAATTTCTGTTTTTCCTCTTGCATTAGATTCTTCTGGCGTCTGCACCCTCAGCAGGTTGACGCTGAGCTGTTCTTGACAAAGTCGTTTTGGCCAGAACTTCCGAACCGCATAGACGCTGCATATGAGCATCCTTCTCAGGACCGAATGTTCATCTTCAGAGGTAAGGCGTCCATGGGGGAGAGCAGTGATTAACTTCCTGTTACTACAGATTTCATGAGAGGGTCCTTGTGAAAATGTACCTCAGCTAAGAACCTAGTATAACAAATGAACACTGGACAGCACCTGAAACTATTCTACCAAATACCTTACATTTAATATGCAGAAGTCTCATTACTATTTATCACATCCGTTTGTTGCTTCATATCAGTCATTTCAGGCTTTTTTCTTTGTCCTAAAAGGTGTTTACTGAGAAAAATATAACTGTATACTTTGGAAAAGTGAAAGGACATCAACTGTGATCCCCTCTCTGTAAATAAGTGAATTTCATTCTCCGTATTTATTTATTCTAGGAAGAAAAGTTTGGGCTCTTAACGGTTATGACATTGTGCAAGGCTACCCCAAAAAAATATCGGAGCTGGGATTTCCAAAACAGATCAAGAAGATAAGTGCCGCTGTTCACTTCGAGGACACAGGCAAGACCCTGTTCTTCTCAGGAGACCAGGTCTGGAGGTAAGGCCGCAAAGCCTCTGCCCCGCTGTGTATCGGGGGGCAGAGTGAGCCCCAAACATCTGTCTACTCCAGATTATCATCTCTCATGTAATTTTCAGTGTCAGACATTTATTTCTTCTATGTCAGCTTTTTTCAGGAAGTCCCTCGAGTATGTATTTAAAAGTCTCACGTCCTCTGAAACACACACACAGACACACACACACGCACATGCACGCACGCACGCACGCACAGATGTGCATGCACCTATGCTGCACTGGAAGTCTGTGGTTCAGTCAGGATAAACTGCTCACTATATCTCAAATACATTGTGTTTTACATGCTTCTCCACTTCCCTTATGAAATTTTCTTTGTGTGAGGTCCTTTACTGCATCTCTCCCTTTTGAAATTCTGTTTGAAATATTTTATTTATAAAAGCTTTTTGTCACCCCATTCTGAGGCTATCTCTCCACCGCCTGTACTCTGGTAACACTCTATGTTTATGGTCTCGTGACACTTAACTTCTACTGCCTAGTGTTGCAGTTATGGGTATACATGGCTAAGCTCTCTTGATGGTTACCTTGCATCTGTTGGAGCGTACCTCAAGGACGTAAAACGCTGTCTTCAGTGATGGTAGTACTTTCCACAAGCCTACTCTTGGCTACGCTGAGGGTATGTTGGTTGCCCAGGGTGCGGTATGGGCAGGGAAGGAGAAGGATGAGCTACGCGGTTCTTCTTACCTTTAACACGACCAAATGCGCCTATAACTTTTTAGTAAAAAACATTGACCTTAATGTCTTTTATTCATCACTGAGTTTAGAAGTTGTCTGACACACAGTGGGAGATCAACAGGTCATTGGTCAATGTATACACAAATATTTATTTTCTTTTAAGAACACTTTCTTGGTGACATGCTTTTAGAACAGATACGTCATTTGTGAAATGGGACTGAGAGTGTGACTATCTTTACAAAGATGGCCTTTAAGCTAGTCAGCAAATGCTCATCAAACACCCACTATACCCTCAGTATTGTAAATCCTATGAGATGCTTTAAGGGGACTGAAAAGTTTAAAACTCTTGCTAAATTGAAAAGGTGCTATTAGACCCATTGTATTATTTCTAAACCTTTTTTTCTTTTGAGATGGCTTCGTCATTGCCTACGCTGGCAGTTCTCCTGCCTCAGCCTCCAAAGTAGCTGGGATTAAAGGCATAAACCACTGCACCTAGCTTAAAATAATTTTTAAGAAATATAACTTACGTAAGAATTTATTTTTCTTTTTAAATAGATACGATGATACTAATCATGTTATGGATAAAGACTACCCCAGACTGATAGAAGATGTCTTCCCAGGAATTGGTGATAAAGTGGATGCTGTCTACGAGAAAAATGGTAACTAGTTACATTGCATTGATTTTCAAGAAGGGTTTTTTCTGTAGCCCCTCAATTCTTTCCCATACAAAAGATTTTCATATGGTACTTAGGTGTACTAACAGTGTGTAGCAGTAAAAGGATTAATCATTTCTGTGTGATTACCTACACAGATAGCAAACAAAAAATAATCTGTTTAGAATAAATGAGAATTTTACTCAAATATTGTTAATTATGTGAGATGGCAAACCTTAAACACTACCTTAATTTACATGTAAAGACACTAAGTGGAAAGGGCAGTGCCAGAACTCACTGTAGGAGTGGGGTGGGGGGCACTGCATATGTAAAGACTCGTAACTGTCACAACCACATAAAGATTTTTTTTTGCCTTCATTATGAAAAGTGCATTATCTTGAACTTACAAGTGCTAATATCAGTATTTCTAGCATCAAAATTGGAACTCATGGCAAAAGAATTAATTCTAAGTAATAATTAAGAATATCTAGGGACATTTATCCCTTTTGGACCTAGAAGTAATATATATCTTTTTACTTTTATTAGTACATGTGTGCCTTACACAATGATTACTTACATTCACGGGAGGGAATTGGTCCATGTGTATAACACATTTCAATTCTTTTTCCCCTTCCCTCCGCACCCCGTTTTATTTTTCCAGCATCAGGTTCATTTATTTATCTTATGAAACCTTATAAAGTTAATTATCATACACAGGTTGAAAACCTAACTAATAGGGCAAAGAACATATGAAACATGTAAAACAATTGTACTAAGTTAAGGCACATTTTTGGATAAATTGCACTAAATTACAATGCCTTTTTTTCTCCCTCTGTTCCTATTATTGGTCTTTTATTTTGCATTATATATATATATATATATATATATATATATATTGAGTTTTTCACATAACAGCCATAGGTGATGCATTAAAACGTTGGTAGGATTTTAAAAGATAAAAAAGATAAAGGTTGGAAAGATAAAAATAAGTGAAATGTAGCAGGTTGGACCTTTGCTATTAGCTTTATTAAAACATTATTCTCAAACTCTGAAATTCTTCTTGTGGTCTTTTTCTTGTAGGTTACATCTACTTTTTCAATGGACCTATACAGTTCGAATACAGCATCTGGAGTAAGCGTGTTGTTCAAATCATGCCAACAAATTCTCTGTTGTGGTGTTAAATGTCTTTAAAAATTGTTATTTAAGTGGGAGAGCCTTTGGGGTAATACTTCCAGAAGCATGGGGGCCAGGGTGGGGGGAGGTGTCAGGGGAGAGCTTAGTTCTGTGAACAAGCATCAGTAAGTTATCTTTGAATATGCAATATCTATATGACTCTGCGTGGCTGGAACCACACTGAAGAACGTTAAAGTAACGAAATTGAGTGCCTCTAAGAATTCTGGTATACTATGTAAAAGCAGTAGTGGACACTGTATCCCACACCAAAATGGGATAGATGGTCAGTCAATGAGAACATGGTTTTTAAATATATTTATAAGGAAACTTACAAAGGCATAAAGGTAAATTACAATTATATAATTATGAATCATCATTCAAAATATGAAATAATATACATAGAAATTGAGGGAAGTATATGGTAGCCATACACGAACATAGTTAAAGGGAAATGTCTGTGATAAATTTGTAGACAACTTTTTGAAAGACAGTTTAGGTTTCTGCACTGAGAAGATTCGGTTGTACATGCCCCTCTTCACACAAACACTAAGAAAATATCACAAGTCCTTAGAGGAGACACAGACTCATATGAGGATAGTAGATTGGGCCTTGGATTCTGTTTAATTTTTACTTTTGCTAATGACTCAAGGGCAGCTTTCAAATAAGACAGATATTCTCTTGTGTACTGATACACAATGAAGAAAGAAGCTCTCTCTTTTTATTAAAATATTCCAGGTCTTTGCAAAGTTGTACTCTAAACATTTAAATCGTTAACAAAATAATTTAGATGATAGCATCACTTTTTCATATTCATTTGATTATTTAACACTAAAAGTTATTGTCTTAACCCTAATTATTTTCATTAACCAGTGTACCGTGGATATATGGACTGTTTTCTAAACACTTGTGTAGAAGGAAATAAAGTACATCTTATGAATTACAATTATATATATTAAAACAGAGACATTCAAAATAAAGAAAGTAGCCCACTAGACTGTGGTCTTCTTGAAACAGAGAGCCAGTTTGTCCTTTCTCTTTCCCTTCCTTTTTTCCTTCCTTCCTTCCTTCCTTCCTTCCTTCCCTCCTTCCCTCCTTCCTCCCTCCCTCCCTTCCTTCCTTCCTTCCCTCCTTCTTTATGCCTCTCTTTTAAATTCCTCATCACATTTTCACAGTGCCTGGACACTGGTGGGTACTTGCCACTCACTGACTATGTGAGTGGGCACCAAAGGAAAGATTTATTAGACTTAGAGACCCTGTTCATAAAAACTCTGGTAAAGAAAATGAAGTGTGTATTTACATGAATGTATTAGAAATTGTTTATGTTGTTTCCAATAAAAAGATATTTTCAACACAGATATAACTTGAAGTTCTCAAAAATTCATACACCGTTATTTGTTGAATGTACTTTCTTCCTTCCCACCTCACTCCCTGTCCCCCTTCCCTTTTCTTTCTCTGTTCTTTCCTCTCATTCTCTCCGCTCCTCTCCCCACCACTCTCTTAACTTAATTCAGGATATAGAATTGGTTGTACCGGGCTATATTAGTAATGCTCTGTTCAGTCTAGTTCTGAGGAGACCCTTCTTTCTGGGCCAGCTTCCCTTGGGGGCAACCATACATTCCTCAGTGGAACCCACATTATATTTAGAGTCAGGAAGATTGAGTTACAAGCCTCCCTCTCCTCTGAACTGTGACCTTGTGCCAGTCATTCCACCTCTATGGGTCTCACTTTCTCCATTTGCAAAATGGCTGCTCAGGTGAGTTGGGGGAAATACAGTGGTGTCAAGGGACTCTGTGGGAGAATCCAGGCTCCCTAGCTCAAGTTTAGGTCCCGGCTGTTTTCCTAAGGTTTGTGCTTCCTCCAAACATTTAATAGGTGTCTGTTAAATACCATTTACTAGCAAGCACAAGCTTAATCTCAGTGTGCTACTGTGAGACAAAACTGTAAGACAATTAAGTTTGGACAGTTAAGTGCTCTTTAGGGAGAAATAACCTTGTTCTGTGGGAACAGAGAGGACTGCCAAATTCTTCCTCCAGTGTACCACAAACAAAACCTGCATAATTTTCATTTTCCTTGACAGTAAGCAGGATTCCTGATGCCTAAGGTTTGCAGGTATGGGCAAAAATATAGTACGGCCTTCTAGGTAACTCCCCACCCACCCTGCTGGGGCTTCCCCGGCTAGCAGCATCCAGCTGCGAACTCCTCAGTGGATCAAGCCGTGATGATTACAGCATCCCACACACAATCACCTCCCAAAAGCCCCACTTCTACACACAAGAAACTTGGAGGGTCCATTTTAGGTCCAAATCATGACCGGGACCCAGGGGATCTCTGTGTTAGCAAGCCCTTGGGCTCCCAGGCCCCATACGAAATGCCAGAAAGCAGCTATAGACACGCTCCTTGTTGTTTCTGAGAGGGATTATATAGCTGATTGCAGCTCAGTCCCATGCTTCCTGTTGAGGCTGTGGGGAGCCTTCCTGCCTACACTTCTTCTGCTGTCTCTGTTCCACACGCACACATGGGAGGCTACTGTAGTCCTGTCCAGGAAAGACCCTCTTTGCAGAGCATGTTTCCCAGACCTTGCTTGAACATGGTATATCACTTACTTTCTACATTATTTGGAGTTCTCCAGAGGACAAGAACAGAAGCTTGTAAGCGGGGATTTATTACATTGGCGTACTTGGTCAGAGGCTGAAAAGGCCCACAGCAGCCATCTAGGAGATGGAGAGTTGGGGAAACCGGTAACTACTCAGCCCACGAAGCTGGAACCCTCAGAACAAGAGGGACCAGTGGTGCAGCGCCATGTGAGGGTGCAGGCCTGAAAGCCTCCTTCGGAGTCGCTGGAAAAAAGCCTCCATTCGAAGGCTGAAGTATCTAGTGTCTGGTGTCCATAGTCAATGGCAGCATCACAAATGCACCCGCTCCAGAAGCCCGCCCTGTTCATACGCGCAATCTCCCTCCTTGGCCTGTGATCCCTGCTGAGCCCCAAACAACTGACCATGCTGCCCACTGTAAGCCATGTCTTTCCCACTTAGTGCCCTGAGCCACGCACTTCATGCCCTAATATCCCCCGCTGAACTGTGCTTTGCTCCCAAATTTAAGCCCTAGGCACACAAAGTACAAACCTTGATTTTAAGGATCCACCATGAGACTGTCATTTATAATAGTTACACTAAGTACCAACAGCTATGCTTTTTTAAAAAAATAGTGAAATGGTCTATTAATTTGAATAAATCTCAGAACAAATGCTGTGTTCATTAATGTGGGGATGAAGCAGTCAGCCAAATCACCAATTGTGTAATTCTTTACTTTATGTAACTGACTTCAATAAGGTTTAATTGCTTTGAATTCAAGAACAGTTTGCTCCAGTTTTCTTAGTCACATGCTTTCCTGTCACTCATCTCACAAGGGTAAGTGCCAGCATAGTCCCTCACACCACCAAGACACGTAGCAGATAGGGGGCGCCTGGAGTTCAGGCTTATAAGTCATCACCGGCCTTCTGGTGACAGACTCCAATGTGAGTCACCAAACATACAAAGTGCACAGAAAACAGCACCAATGACCAAGAGTCAGAAACCAGAAGTTAGAGAGGCCCAAAGAGAGCAAGCTACCCGGGCTGCCAAGGAAGCATCGAAATAGACCACAATGGCTGCTACTGAGGCTCCCACACAAGCAGAAGATCGGGAAGCCTGTGAAAGGTTCTGCTCCCCAAGTTGGTGGAAAACATTAAATTGGCAGATCAGATTTTTAAATAAAGATCTGTAATTCTAAAAAAAGAAAAAAAGCTTTAAACAAATTTATCATGTGTCTCACCTATGTAAAATCTTTCAGACATGAAATCTCTCTTCATGTATGAATGCAAAGACGTCAAATTCTATTCCATACATATTCAAAATGTATTATAACCCACTCTAGAATTAATCACTTAATAATGTCAGCACACATCAATAAGACAAATATAAAGTACTCAACATCAGGAGAAATTACCAGTCTTGTAAGTTTTGGTTGTAATGGGATATCTTGGTTACTTTTCTCTCAAGCTGAGACAAAATACTGACACCCAAAATGAAGGAAGGAAAGGTTTATTTAGCTCACAGTCTGTGGAGGTTTCAGTGCATACTCGGCTGGCTCCGAGGCAGAGTGGCACATGGCCAAGGGCAGCTATTCATGGCAGGGACAGCAGAGTAACCAGAGTAAAATGGAGGAATGGCGGCCAAGAAGCCTCTTCCTCTCTCTCACATATGTAAACTAGCCGCCCCAGGGCGTGTGCAGCACTCACACCCATAATCCCAGCATTGGATCTTGGATCCATCACAAACTCTAAAAGCCTGCCCCAAGACTGCATGAAGCTTTGTGCGGGACACCCAGACACAAACATAACATGGGATTAGACTTGTGATTCCAACCTACCTGTTATCTTACAGCTCTTTGCAAGGGAAGAGATCATCATGCCCATGTCTTCGCTTTATGCAAGATTAAAGGTCATTGATAAAACATCCTTAAATGTGTCCCTATCTTTTGCACCAAAACCATTTAAAATGAGCAGCTAAGAGGTTTTCTTCTGGAGCCTTTGTTTTTTAGTGAGTACGCATACCATCAGCTTTCCCTTCCCTTAAACCCATCTTTCCTTTAGTAGACTGGGCGCCAAAAGATAACACAAAACAGGTAACAAGCAAAGCAGTTTACGTGATCCTTCCAGGTCTGCCTGAAAAGGAGTTTTGCTTTCTGTGATTCGCGCGTGGCCCGTTTGAGATTTGTCCTTCAGTCACCCTGAGGCTCAGTTCTGTGAATACCCAGAGCCTCCTTGCTTTGCTTCTTTGCTTCCAAAACAATGCAGAGAGAAAAGGAGTTCTGTGACCTGTGTGTGCTCTGAGCGTGTAAGGTACAGAGCTTAAGCTGGCTGACTCATTTCTGGCAAATTCTGGTTTGGATCATTTTGAGATGAAGAGAGGCACAAGGTACAACACCAGCTATACTGCTAGACAAATCCACTTTTCTGAACCCACTTAGCATGTTTTATCCCTCACTAGATAAGGTCTTTCTTAACTTATCATAGTCTCTGTTTCATTGGAAACAACTAAATTGCTCTGTAGTTTGAATAACTGAACCATAGATGCCCAGGAACCAGGGTAATGAGGAAGTGAAATAATGGTAAATATTTTGTAGTGAAGGTAATGAAAGTAGAGTATTTGGCAACAAAAATCACCCAAAAATTGTAGGTTCATCCACACCTGGCTTAGGAGAAGTAGCCTGGGGCAGAGGCCCATTCAGGCCTTGGCATCTGGAATTCTGGGGACTAGAGTAGTCCTGTTAATTGAAGTCTCACATACATCAGAAATATGTAATTTTAAATTATTAATAACCTTTAAAAAAGTAAAATGAAACAGATAAAATGAACTTTAATATTATAATTTATTTCATGGGATCCAAAATAACGTTGTTCCAACTATAATGTGTTTTAAAATATTATCACGATATTTTACATTCTGCTTCTCATATGAAGTCTTCAAAATCTGATATATAATTTATGCTTATAATACTCCTCAGTGCTGACTGCCCACGTGATCAGTGCTCAGTTGCCACTTGTGGTACCCAGCAGGGCTATCCCTGCAGTCTGGAGAATCACGACCTCAGGAGGGCAATGCAGTGTGGCACTGTCAGACCCCTTCCTGTCTCTACAACTGATTAGCTTCCTTTTGCTTCACTTTGTTTATTAAACTGTCACTTACACCTGTTGACAACACCCCTGGCCCCTTTGTCCTTTCCACTCACTAGCTGCTGGAGTTTTAACATGTCCTCTAAATCCCACATGTTACGAACTTACTCCTGAATGTCGTAAGTCATACGTTAATGGTATCGGAGAGGTGAGGACTTGAGGAGGTGCGCTGCCCTCATGAACGGACAGATCCATTCAGGAGTTAAGCAGTTATCCTGGGAATGTCTTTGTCCTAAAGGTGAGTGCTCCCTGGCCACCTGCTCTGCCTCCCCTGCTCTGTGATGCGCTCTGCCATGCCATGACCTAACAGAAGGCTCTCATCAGAAGCTGGGATGTCAGCACATGCTCTTAGACTCCCCAGTCTCCAGAACCGTAAGCCAAATAGCCCCTACCTTTGTAAATGATCTGGTCCAAAGTATTTTGTTATAGCAACAGAAAATGAATCAGCTTTTCTATTTTTTCATCACTTTTTCTATTTTTTTAGTCAAGATACAGAGTGTAGAGGAGCCATCAGAAGGAGGGATAATGGTGAAGAAATTGGAACCCATGCTATAACAGGAGCAAGGACTCATCTCTCCATAAAACATAGTGTCGATCAGCCTCAATTAACCTGCTCCTGGGAGACCGGTGTGAAACTCTGAGGAACCCTGACATAACCTTGCTGACTTTAAATGCCATTTCTAAAGCTGATTATGAATAAGAGTAACAAACATATTTTTCTATGTCCCAGAGCTCTTCAAGTACTTCACATGTTTTACCTTGCTTATCATCACAGTAGTTCTATTTTCATCCCTATCTTATGAGTAAGGAAGCAAGTGCTGAGACATTGAGAGACTTTCCTAGATCACACACTAGTATGTGGAAGACCTGAAATTTGAACCCAGTAATTCTGTCTTGAGAGCTATGCACTAAACTGATCCGGCGGATAAACAGTCCTTAACAGTGTTCCTGGCACATAGGAAGTGTTCAGTAAATAATAGCTACCGCCTCACAGCCCTGAGGATTGTGGTGGCAGTGAGTCATAAGAAGGTGGGAGTAAGAGATGATAAATCTAACTTGTAGACGAGAGCTCACCCTCAAACCCGCTGCTGAATGCATGCTTTCAGGTTTGCAGCTGCAGTGCTTTCAGCACTTCCTCTGTTCAACCTATAGGCCACTTCTCACTTTAGTCAAATGTGTTTGTGTATATCCGGGTTTTTTTTTTTTTGAGGATATGAAATTCTATTCTGAAAATTCTAAGAGGGAGTTCTCCAGAATTAAGAATGAAGACATGAATCATCTATATCTTTACAACAAATAAGTCCATGGGTTTGACCCAAGGTAACAGGGTAAACAGTTCTTATATGAGTGACGGTATCGAAGACCAACTGGTCAACTATAGAGCTATCCATTTTAACAGTGAACAACCATTAAAGGTAGCTTACAAAATAGGTATGAATAGCTGGCAAAATTGTATTATTATTTTTCCACGGATACCATGTAAGTTTTGTTGAGAAAATAGATTTCTTTAGTATATGTCTTGTTTAGGCTAATTTTAAAACTTTTATTTTCTGGACATATATAAAGTCAAGGAGAAATTGCAAGGAACGTTAGCCAGTCTTCAGGAGTTTCCCCCAGGGAAGAACAAACAGAATGATGGGGGCACTGTTCTCTGGGGTATGGTACATCGGAGACTAAAGTCCTGCTGGCTGCTCAGATGGATGGAGGTAGAGGCAGCTGACATCTGACTGTCCCAAACCTATTCTTTTCCTCATGCTTGTACAACTGAACCATCCGCATGAACCGGTCAGCTGAAGCGCAAGGTAGTGGTTCTTCATCCAGTCACGTGCCTGACTTTATTCCTATATGGGCAGTTGAATCAACTATGAGGATTCATGCAGCGTTGAAAGTAACACCCCCCCCCCAGGCCACGGAAAGTGAATGAAGTCATTTCACAGGCAGCGCCTGCACATGGCCACCCCCTTAGGTTATAGCATCACAGGTGTGTCTCATGTTGCTTGGAGGGTACACTAACCTCCCGCCCAACTCCAGGAACACTTAGACCATCAACTTCCAATCTCTCTGCCTTGGGAAAGGAGATAATTGAAGGTGTTTCCTTTGTGGTATAACCACTGATGAGGATTCTTTACTAGTAAAGAATTAAGACTTTGGAGCCAGAAGATAAAAGCATACCCTGTGGAAGCATAATTGTTTTGGTTATTGTTGTTGTGGGTGTTTTTTTAACAACTGAGTGCTTACTAATGAATGTGAAATCATAATCATCAGAATTGTTCCAGCTTGAGTAGACCCTTGTACCTGCCAAAATTGGAGATCGCAGAAGGCTGGCAAGTTACTGTTGATTAGATTGTCTTCCAAGTTTCACAGGACAAAAGTTAACTCTGACTTGCATCTTCATTCATAAAGCAGAGTAATATTGTATGTAGAGTGACTCAGCTGGCTAAAGATGTTATACAGACTTCAAGAGGAACCAAAATTAGTCTTTGATCTAAAACAAGGAAAAGTTTAAGTAAAAATTGCTATGATAATCATATGAATTGATTCATAGATTAGAGTTACAAGATGTCAGACCATTTAGTCTCTGTAATTTTACAAATCAAAGTCAAGCAACCATCTCATGGAAGAGTAGATAAATATACTCCCTGACCACTGGACACATTAATGGTGGCCAAAATAGAATCGTTAAGGGCAGTGGTGACAAACCTGTAACACATGTTATTTGTTTTCCATTAAGACAAATGATATTACTGTTTGAGTTGTTTTCTCTAAGCTCAGTATTCAGGTTATATTGCAGTGTTGGCGCTTTGCGATAAATAAGTGGGTTTTATTTGCTCTTTGGGCCCTCATCACTAAAAGGTTCGCCATCACTAGTTTAGGGTATAGCAGGTGTTTGAAAATGAGTTGATCTCCCTTCTCACCAGTGACAGTGAACCTCTTAGTTTTTCCACCGCTGCTTCTCACTCTCAGTGAAGGGCAGAAAGTCCTGATAACTCCCTGTGCAAACTGTGGGTGGGATAGTTCTACTGCAATCCCCAACACCGAGCCAGGAAGAGTAAAGACAGGAGTTCACTCATTGTGTCCTTGTGGCAGAGCAGCCTCAATCTTTGCCGATAGACTGTGATACATGACAGTGACTCCAGCATGTCCTCCACAGGTGTTCCCCCAGGAGGGGACGGCAGTTCCTGTGGCCCTGGCCGTGGTGCAAAGATAACCATGAGGGTGGCTCCCAGGCCAGGACCAGCTACACGGCCTTGAATGAACCTGGCATTCATTCCGCCTCAGAGCTAGTTATGTTGCCTACAGTGCCTCCCAGTTTCATGATATTACTGTGACACAGAAATATTCTTGTATATGAAATGCTACTCACTGGCCTTGAGAAGGCTCAGACAGCAGGAGTTGGGCTTAGGACAGGTGGGAAGAAAGGCGAAGGGCATAGGAGGAAATAAGGGGCCTCATACTGGAATAAAAGAACAGAAAGACCACATCCTTTGCAGCTATCCACTCGACTGCAAATGCCATGCCGGAAGCATTTGGAAAACATGTCTGCCCCAGACAGGACACAAATCAAATAGCATAAAAGTGAAATATGCGCGCGCGTGTGTGTGCGTGTTCATCAGGAGGGTTACTGTGATCAGGCCCCAGTAAGAGTACCGTACATGTGACCAGCCCTCAAATAAAATGACTAGAAAATCCACTGCTAAGTCTAGAGATGGTTCCAGACCCCAACATACACATTGAAATTCCATCTTTGGAGAAACTCAGAATTTTTTTTGGTGCTTTGGCCGTGACAGCACAGCAGTTGAATATGGTCATGCAGTACAGTAACATTACGGTGAAACACAGCTTGAATTTGAGCTCTAGCACTTTCAAAGAGGACAGGCACCCGCTATTCCCATTTTCACTTTATTCTGCACTGAAATGAAGACGGTAATTCTTGTCCTGTCTACCTCACAGGACTGTTCTAAGGACCACACAAAACAGTGTCCTTGACATATGTAACAATACGGTGATGTTTTAATATGCACATTGTTAGTTATTCGCAGGTCTGTTCCCTCCTTTTCCTTCCCCCTCGGCTCTCTCCTTCCATTCTTTCCTACAAACATTCCTACAATCTTTCAAGATCTCTAAGAGCAAAGCCCTGTGCAACGGGCAGTTTGGTTTCTGTTGCTGAAATTATTGTTTAAATCAGTGGCCCAAAACCCCTGGGCCACAGACCAGAGCAAAAGGCGAGAGGTGGGCAGACCGCTTCCTACTGCTGGTGTCACTGTCTGAGTTCTGCCTCCTGTCGGGTCAGTGGCTGTTAGATTCTCACGGGAGCGTGAACACTGTGAACTGTGAATACAGGAATCTAAATTGCCTACTTTTTACGGGAAGCTAATCCCCAAACCACCTTCACACCTCTCACCCCACCCTCAGTATGTTGAGAAATCATCTTCCACAAAACAGATCCCTGGGGCCCAAAGGAGTGGGGACCACTGTTTTCAGTTACCTCACTCTGGTTTTGTGTTTTTGGTACCCGAAATCGAACCCAGGACCTTGCACTTGCCAAGCAGGCACTGCGTTGCTGAACTAAATCCCCAGCCCTAACCGCCTCGCTTTGAATACTTTGGTCTATAGCCACACCCCC
>PVLD010001585.1:0-10025 GCA_004027595.1 Dinomys branickii | reverse complement strand
ATACTGATTTCTGAATAGAGACCTCCCAGTTGTTATCCTAGTAAATTTAGGAAAAGAGTGCTGTCACTAGGTGATAGCTGACCTAGTGCAAACATCACAGCAAAAACAGCCTGGAGACAAGCTGGATCTTGTATTCTACTTCTGGTTTTAAAATGACTAATTTGTGGGAGAATGAAAACCAACTATGTTATAAATATAATACGGAGAACAGCTTTAAAGCAAGCACATGTTTAATTAATAACCCAGACATTATTGCGCCACTCACAGACTTTCCTGTCTTGTGATAGTAAATGTAGCTTATTCACTACCCTGCAAGATCTGTTTGAACACTGAGATCCGGTCTCAGGAAATGGAATACAATCCAGAAGAAGATGGTGAGACATACACACCCTAAGCGTAGTGTCACTCCAAGATGGAGCCTGCTCCTGCTTCTGTGGGCGAACACTTCCTGAGTGTTCTCTAACCCTTCTTTGCTCTAACCTATTGGCAACTACGAAGTTGCACTCTGTTGTTTTAATGACTGAACCAAAGGGTTTGCTGAGGGCTTACCCAGCTTTCTCACTGCAGCTGACATGCCAGTGCTCTGCGCACGGAAGGCTCCCTCTTCTAAGCTTGCTCGGTGCGTTACTTTTGCTTTTCTCCCAGCATCTGTATTTCTCAATACCATTCCTGTAAGATTGTTTCAGACCACGTATGCACCTAAAGCTATTCCCTCTGTATCAAAGTCTCTGAATTAACCCTGCACAAATTGAACTGGAGTCTGACGCCGGTATGGGATCCACATCCCGCACAAGCTGCACAACACACCAACTGTGCCAACATTTCTGTCTGAGTCAACGCTGCAGAAATGGTGTCCTGAGTAGTGTGGCCGTTGCAACGTTAACCACTGAACTTCTAGTGTAGTCAACAGTGAACACATTTGGTCCTGATAGACTCACGCTGTTCTCAGCTTTTCTCTCCATCCCCTCCTACCAGGTAATAAACGACTTGAGGGGAGGGGCAGGACTTTCACCTCTTCCTTTGGGGAGGCCTTTTTAATCCCTCCATTCCCCCATTTCCAGTGCTGCCACAGCACATGTAAACACTCAGTGTACAAATTATGAAGTGCACTGCGTTCTACTTCTGAGCTGTAATTCACTCCTTAAACTCGTTATCTGGTGTCAGCCTAAGGCCCTCTCATACTAGGGAGACTGTGCTTTCTCAGTCCCTCAGGACAGAATAGCTTTGCTTTTATTTTGCTACAGATATAGATTCTTGCTCATTTCATTTGCAGAAAGTTAGGTACATAAAATTAAAAATATATTTTAAAGTTTCAGAGCCACTGATTTTGATATTGTAAAGCCCCTTCCGTTTTATAACTACATCCAAAGTATTAGTCATCTTCCTTTCTTCCTACAAGGCAATTTAAATTCCTTATTAAATTTGTGGTTTTGTCATACAAATTCAAAATTTCAGAGTTATTTTTGACAGTTTCTTGTTCCTCCCCTCTGACAGTTTCCTAATTGTTTTATATGCCTTCTCTGTCAACTCCTTATTTGCATTCGAACTGTGTAAACCTTAGAACAAGATCTAATACCTTCTTATCTTGCTATGTGCCATGGTTTACCTCGAGATGTCTTTTTCCAAGGCCTCGTGCACTCGTAAGTGGGGCTTTGGGGACACGACCGGGTCAGAGGATTAGTGTAGTGGTGAGTTTACAGCTAAATGTGATGCTGGAAGATGAAGCCTGATCTAAGGAGGTAGGTTACTTGGGATATGGCCTGGAAAGGTGTATTTCCATCTTTCCTATCTTGATGCCTCTTGAGCCAGGAAATTAGGGTGTGTCAAAACTGGCTGGAGAAGTAGGTGTGGCCTGTTAATTACAAAATCCCAGGACATATTCACAGAGAAGTTCCCAAAACCCTGCACACGGACTTCTTGCAAGAACTGCAAGCAGGTTTTTGATAAGATAGCCTAGACCTGACATCAGCCTGCAGAGTGGGTGTGACAAAAGGGGCAGTCCGGTTGATATTTTTGTCACTGCGTTCTCTTGCATGGTAACCCAACCTTCATGCTATAGAATATATTTATTTTTCTGTTTTTACTTGGCCAAACTTGTTCAGCAGAGCCTGTTTCTTTTCCTACCTTTAAATAAAACTTGGCTACTATTTGCATTTGTCTTGACTAACTCTTTTCTCAGGACAGAAAAAAATGAGAAACTGCCTGTAGAAGGAGATTACAACACCCCAAGACCTGGTAACACTCTCTGCTTGCTGTCTGTCATGCTGTGAGCTGCTTTTCCTCTACCATGGCCCTCTTCTATGACTCCTGCCTCAGAGCCAGCCAAGTACGGACCGAATCCTCTGTACATTGTGAGCTAAAATAAACCTCTCTTCTGTTAGCTTGTGAGTGTTAGGCATTTTGTCTCAGCAATGAGAAACTAAGAGATTCTGATACCAGGAAAATGGGCTTGTTGCTGTAACACTACCTGACCATGTGGTTCAGAAGCCTTTGGGACTGGCTTGTAGAAGGAGTTTGGAAAGGTTTGGAGATGCTGGCTGGAGTAGCAGCCCTAAAATGTTATGAGTCAAGTTTGATTAGAGATTCTGGTCAGAGCCCCAAAGGCTAGAATATTAACAATCATGCAGCCAATAAAGACCAGTCTCAAAAGGTTTCATGTGGCAGGAAGGATTCCATTGGCAGTTGGAAGCTAGGTCATACGTGTTATGCTCTAGTAGAAAATTTGTCTGCATTTTGCTCTTGTCCAGAGACTGCAGGAAATTGAGATTAAGGGAAGCAGACTAATTAATCCGATGAAAGAAATTCAAGGCAACTAAACATTCAGGCTGTGGCTTAGATGCTGTTGAGGACTTTTAGCCAGGTCTAAATTTCAAATCAAGAGGAAAAGCCCCAGCAGAATTATTTAAAAATGTTGGAGTTTGGGCAGAAAGGAAACTCCAGTAAAGTTTGGGCCTTCAAAGATGGAACAGAGAACTTGATTGCTAAAATGATTAACATTAAAAACCATTAGCCAAGTTCTCTGGAACAGGAAAAGAGAAAAAAATGCCTTGAGGGAAGGTCAGAAACTAGCAAGGCTCAACCCTTTCCAGGGTCAGAATTGCAAAGGTGAAAGGTTTTGCTTTGAAAAGAAAGCCTTGGGCCCTGTGCTGTAGAATAGAGACACTCTAGGGAGTGGGAATTAATCCCCCCGAGATTCTGATCACTCTGTGCAGCAATCTAGGCACTGAGAAGCTCCTGTAATGACCAGCAAAATGTAAAGGGCTCAACTACTGCTGTATCCAGACCTTGGAATTCCACACTTGCGCTGTTTAGAAACATACCAAGTATAAACGTTACAGGGCCAGGGAGGCTTCCACTCAGATTACAGAATAAGGCCTTGGGAAACAGGCCGTTTTCTCCTGAGAGGGCAGTTTGTGAAGTACTGAGGATGAACACAAAAGCGTGGTGGAGACCCCAGGACGACAGCAAAGCCAGGAAGCTGGAACATCTGAGGAAAGCTGCAAGGAGTGTGCAAAGCCGGCCCAAAGGGTAGGTCACAAGGGCTGTGAGCACTGGCAGTGCCATGGGAGTAGAGCTACCCAGGCCCTTCGGCATTCACGTCTCGCAACCCGGGCTGTACATGGAACTACAGGCTTTGTTTGCCCAACTGGATTTAGTTCTAGCTTTGGTCCCTTTCCTTTGTGCCCCCTGTTTTTCCCCTTGGGGATAGGAATCTTTACTCTGTGCCTTTGTTTCTTGTAATTTTTATAGGGGCTCACAGTTAAGGGTTTGCCTTAAATATCAGAGGAGACATTGAAACTTTTAAGACTTTGGCAGCTCTCAGAGTTGGACTGACTGAATTTTATGTAAAAAGAAGGGTATGAGTCTTTCAGGGATCAGGGGCAGAATGCTATGATTTATACCTAGAGGTCCTCCTAAATCCACATGAACCCCTAGGTGAGGGTTTTCAGAGGTGATTGGTTGGGGGTGGCAGATGTGATATTCATCATTGGATTTATCCACTGGTGAGTTTACAAATAAATGTGAGGTTGGGAGGTGAAGCCTGGTTTGAGGAGGTGCGTCACTTATGGTGTGGCCTGCAAGGTTTCACCTCCCTGAGCTAATGTGATGTTGGAACGTGAAGCTTGCTTCCTGTCTGCCATCATGTGCTTTTTCTCCACTGCTGTGCCCCTCTGCAATGCTGCCCTACCTTAAAGCTAGTCATCTATAGACTGAAACCACTATAGAATGTAAGCAAAATAATCTCCTCCTTTAGCTTATGAGGGTCAGGCATTTTGTCTCAGCAACAAGCAAGTAACTAAGACACTGTTGTAAGAGTCTTCACACTGTCCTCTCTGCCTCCTGTACTGACATCCTTTCTACTACAGAAGTGCCAACTGATCTTCCCAAACAATGTTCTAGTGGTCAGTCTTTGTTCAGAGCCTTCAGCGGCTTTTTGTTGCCTATACAACAAATTAAAATGACTTATCCAGGAGCCTTGCATGGATACTGCACTATTACCATGTCCACAGTCCTCTCTTCAAAGTTCCACACCAGGAGTCACCACGCTCTATGACAGATGATCCCACTCTCCTAGCCAAAGCATCTGACAAGGCATCTGCAGTCTGAGCAGTGACCTCTAAAGCAACTTGATCAAAGAACTTCAACTAAACAGATGTGGAGTACTGGATGGTAAGTGATTGGTTAAACAAATACTTTCTTCCTTGTAATTTAAACTTAAGATGTGAGGGCCTCTACAAGCATTAGGGTAGAAAATAGTGATGTGAAACACAGAGCAGAACTGTTAGGCAGAAGCTTCATGAGTCAGGACAAGTCATCACTGGGCAGAAATGGTCATGCAGAAGGCAGAGCAGAGGGAGTTCTTTGGCAGCAACAAGGGAAGCGGAAGTGAAAACAGAGAGTGGCTGACCCACCTGCTTGGACACCTGTGTGATGTCACCTCCTCCTCCAAGGCCCCCTTTGCTGTGCTACACTGAAGCCACCTGCCTTCTGAGCCCACACTTACACCCTCCCCTTCTGCTTTTATTCCATTTCACGTTTTTAGCACTCTTTGAGTACAAGCAGTAGAACTCAACTCTGACTTAGGACTCTGTGTAGTTCAGAGAACTGCAAGAAAAACTAGACTCATAGCTATTCAGAAGGACAGCCCCCCCCACCTGGTATCTCAGGGACAGGAATCCAGGCTTCCTGTGGCCATGCTATTAGAATGATTCTCCTCACCTTCTTCCACTTTATTCCTCTCAAGAGCTGAATTCTTGAGATTATGAGCACAAAATATTTTGGGGGTGAGGGGTTCTCTCAGTTTAAAATCCTTGCTTGACCACTGAAAATGAGGAGATGAAGAGTCCTGGGCCTAACCTGGACCCTTGCACAGCATGATGATTCTGGAGGACAGAAGACAGCGTGCCTCAAAGTAAATGTAGGATGCTTCTATTCAAAGAAAAGGGATGTCTTGCAAGCAAATAATCAATACAAAACAAAACCAGATTTGAAGTATATAACTTCCTGATACTTCCCACATTTTAGTTTTTAGAGCTGTCTTTTGTCTCTGCCTTAATGGAGGCAAGTCCTGCATTGTTCTCCTTAAAGCCCGAGGTCATCCATTAATAACGTCAATATATTATTAATACCTAGCATTTGCTGAGGACTCATACTGAGCCACAGACTGTCCTGAGTACCTCAGATTCATAATCCCATCTGATTGACCTGATTTGCACAGTAGACATATGTAGAGTTCTATAACTGAGCTCACTTTATAGAAGACAAACATTAGTTAAGAAGATTAAGAACAACCAGTAAAAAATAGAATCAAGATTGTATATCTCAACACCCAGGCTATTAGTCACCCTGATACACTGCTCCACTATATGTAAAATGATGAAAACATTTTTTTATGCAGGGTCTCACTGTGTTTCTTAGGCTGGATCCAACATCCTAGGCTGAGCAATCCTCTGGCCTCAGCCTCTCAAGTAGCTAGGACTATGGTATATACTACTGTGCCCAGCCTCATGTATATTTTTGATAAGTATTTTGGGACATAAGTTTAATCCCTAGCATTAAGGAACAAAACAAAACAAAATTTAAAAATCCTCCCAAATGGGCCTGGAAGTATAGCTCTATGGCAGAGTGAATGCTTCACAAGGCCCCTCGGTTTACTTCCCAGAACCAAAACCCATCAAACAAATGAAAAGATATTTTTCACTCTTGTTCAAAAGATCTTCTATTATTCAGCCACTGAGAAGAATAAAATCCTGTAACTTCTAACAATAAGAATGGAACTGGAAGGGGAAATTATTTCAAGTGAAATAAGTGAGGCCACAGGAAGATGAATATTGAATGTTCTCATTCATATATGGAAGTGAAGAAGTTGATCTCATAGAACCAAACAATGTAATAAGGATTTCCGGAGTCTGAGAAGGGTGAGTGGAGGAGGAAGGAATGGAAAGAGGATGACCAATGGGGTGCAAGAATGTACCTGAATAGTGTGAATAATTTCTAACTTTCTGTAGCTCAGTAGGGTAACTATGGTTGACAACAATTAACTGTACATTTCAAAATTGCTAGAAGAGAGAACTGAATATTTCCAATAAAAGGAAATGACAAACATTTAAGGTAATGGACATACCAATTTTCCTGACCTAATTGTCACATAATGTGTACATGTACTGAAGTATCTCACTGTACAGATATATACAAATATTTGTCAATTAAAATAATTAAAACTAGCCAGATTTTAATGGCTAGTTGGTGGCTAATGGCTAATGATGGTGTATGCCTCTCATCCCAGCACTGGGAGACTAAGGAAGGAGGGCCAGTGCAAGACCAGCTTGGGCAACTTAGCAAGATCCTGTCTTACGCAAATAAAAAAAATCTTAATATTTTACATAGTCCTGAATGCAGCTATGACTTAGACCTGGAGAAGACATAAAGAAAAGCCACCGAGGAAGAATGACAGCAGAGAAATGGCTAAAGAAAGAAGGCCTGGCCTAGAAGCATGGTCCTCAGCATGGAACCCACCCATGCCCCAGCCCACGGTTGAGTCAATCAGCCACGGACTAAGAAGCATCCCGTATTACGGAAAGTAAATCAACTGCCTGTGAGAAACTCTCGTAGGCCAAAAGGGCTATGGAAAGAGAATACATAGCTGTTTTTCTCTAACACATAGTATGAACTGAAGTGTAAATAAAACGAACGAGGTTATTTATAAAAACACTGTAGCTCACATGAAAGCTAAGGCATTCTAGGCTTTCTTCTACTCGTGCAGATTGGGGTGAGTGAGGTGCTGCCCCACACTGGCCCTGCTGATCAGGAAATGGATAATTTGTGTTTGTTCGACTTCCTCAGTTCTCATGTTCTTACCCTGTGCCTTCCTCCCAGAGAGGGGAAACTATCAGGCTCTTCAAGTTACTCCCAGACATGACCACTGTGGGAATGAGCTCGCTTCAAGGAGATCTGAAATGAGTCACTACAGTTCCTAGAATGCAGGCTTTGGTGGGGGCAAGAAGACTTCCTGTAAAACTGGGCTGAACTGAACGCGGTGCAAATACATTTAGGGATCTGGGTGGTCATGCACTCATCACAGGAAAGGGTTATGTCTTACCTCTTTCTGCAGCCCAGGGGCGCATCCTGAGCTGTGGGCATCAACCCTAGCCGCATCATCCACATTTAGCAAAGATGACACGCCAAAGAAAGGGAATCAGTTCCATGGAAGGCAGCGATTTCCTGCACTTTGTGATTTGTCCCACACACGTCTTGAGTCAACTTCCATGGGCCTTTGACCTTTCTCTGCGCAAGAGGGAAAAGAAATCTGCATTTCTGTCTGTTCATTCTCTGAGGCACTTTTTAGCTGCTTTCAGGGTTCAGTTTCCTTTTTAAAAGATGGGGAGAGGAGAAAAAGGGGTCAAGAATGAATGAAGATGCATGATGTACATGGACCAATTCTCGCCAGGGAACGTGACCACTATGTACTGCGAATATGAACTAAGACAAAGGCAGAAGAAGGAAGGGAAAGGGGAGAAAGGATGAAGGGAAGTGGGGGGAATGTGGCAAAAAGGACTGAGATCCATTGTACAGAGGTATAGATTCCCTAAGATGACTGTGAGCATTATGTATGTCAGAAGCGTACTGATGAAATTAATTTCAAAACAGAAAGGTCCATAAGAAAATGCAGACACTAGGTCACACCTTTGGAGATGCAGATTCAGGAGACGCTGGAACCATACTGAGACAAATCAATTACCACTCTCGGTTTGCTTGAGATGTTAGTTCACACCTGCTTGAATGTCTACTTGTTAACCTCTTACTTTAATAATTTTTTTTTTTTTTTGAGATAGGGCCTTGGCATTTAGTTCAGGCTGGCCTTGAACTTACTATTTAGCCCAGGCTGGCCTCAAACTTGAAGCAATCCCCCTGCTTCAGCCTACTGAGTGCTGGGATTACAGGAATGTGCCACCACGCCTGGCACTTGTTAATCTCTTAATCTCTTTCCTTTTATCTCCTAGGCCTCTCTAGTAAGATAATAAATCTTCAAAATAGGAAATGTATCTGTTCTTCCTCCAACAACCCTGATGGTAGACCCCAGGTGTTTACAATAGTGACCCAAAGTTGAACGGCAACTGTTCCTTCATGCCCATTGAGTTTGTGAAGGTGAGGGCTGGGTTTGAATGGTTAAGAGTTACCTTCCAGGCAGGAAAAAACCACAAGATAAGAAATATATAGGGTGAACTATTAATAAAAGAAGATGACGCAGCCAGCTTTGGTGGCGCATACCTAAAATCCCGGCACTGCGGGGGCTGAAGCAGGACGACTGCTAGCTGGAGTCCAGCCTGGGCAACTCAGTGAGTTAGTGAGACTCTGTCTCACAATAGAAGTAAAAAGAGGTAGGGCTGCACCTCCGTGTGAAGACCTGGGTTCAGTACTGAGTACTGCAAAAGGAAGAAGAGGATCAAGAGGAGGAGAAGAGGGAAGGGATGGAGGAGGGGAAGGAGAATAGGAGGGGGAGGGGAGAGAGAAGAGGAAGAAGGTGACCACAATGGGTTTTTTCCCACGCTAAGTATACAGTATAAAGGAAGCAAGTATTTTGCACAAAGGATGCAATATTTTGATCTCTTCGCCATTTTAAGTAAAATATACTGTGAAGGGTGGGAAGGGGTTGGTGAACGGGATAGAGCTGTGGAGGAGGAGGTGGGAGGCCTCCCCTGCAGGCTGTGAAGACTGCGCCTGAGCCAAACTCTGTAGGTTCCGTAGGTGGGGGTAAGAGAGGGGCCATTGGGACGGTCTGGTGTACAGCTCCTGACTATCCCTACATAGCAGGGGGCCTCCACTCGAATCTATATCTTATATTCCAGGATTTGGAGCAGGCCTGCAAGCAGCTTTACTGCACAGTCAAAGATGCCTGTTTCTCAGCCCTCTGGGCTGCTCCTGCAGGAGGAAGACAAGTTTGAGCCCATCCTAGGCAACTTAGAGACTTAGAAAGACCCTGGTTCAAAATTAAAATAGTTAGGGCTGGGCATGAACTCAGTGCAAAGGCCTCAGGTTCAGTCCTCAAAAGACAAAACAAAAAAGCCCCTATGCTAGTCGGCTCTTTGCAAGTGGTTAATCACTGCTCCTGACTCCAACTTTCTATCCAAGGACATATTTTTTGGCAACAAAATGTACAATCCACATATAAAGACTGTATATATTGAAAGTTTACAACTTGAATTTTCTTCCTCCTTCCTTTGTTTTTCTTCTCCTTTCACACATGGGAGTGTTGGGAATTGGAGCTGGGTATCAGACATAATTAAAGTTATGCTTTACTACTGAGAAACAATCCTCAGCCCTTTGATTTTTTTTTTTATTTTAAAGACAAAAGAATGGAGACATATGAACCAGAAAAGCCATAAACAATACAGAAAATACAAAGTTATACAGAATATAGTAGGGAATTAGAACTGGATGTTGTATTACATAGTTATCTTCACATTAGTTAACACAAAAACATTAAAGGAAATACCAAATTGTAGATAAGATAGTAGGGAATTTGC
>PVLD010001584.1:136109-195354 GCA_004027595.1 Dinomys branickii | reverse complement strand
ATTAAAACAGAAACTCTAAATCTATTGGAAGAGAAAGGAGGTAAAAATCTTGAAGACATAGGAGTAGGCAGAGAGTTCATGAACGAAAATGAAACTGCAAGGAAACACTTGAAAGAGTCAATAATTGGGACCTCATCCGACTGAAAAGTTTTTGTACATCTAAAGAAATCACCAGCAAAGTAAAAAGAAAACCCACAAATTGGGAAAAAATCCTAGCTGGCTGTCCCTCAGACAAAGGTCTTCTATCTAGAACATACAAAGAATTAAAAAACATGTACGTATCCAAATTCAAAGACCCAATCCAGAAATGGGCATCTGAGATGAATACACACTTCTCAGATAAAGAAATACAAATGGCAAATAAATATATGAGAAAATGCTCCACATCCTTAGTCATTCGAGAAATGCAAATAAAAACAACACTGAGATTTCATCTCACCCCAGTAAGACTGGCCAGTATTAAAAAATCATCCAGTAACAAATGCTGGCGAGGCTGTGGAGAAATAGGGACTCTATTACACTGCTGGTGGGAATGCAGACTGGTGCAACCACTGTGGAGAGCAGTGTGGAGATTTCTCAGCAAACTAGGTCTAGAGGTTCCATTCAAACCAGCTATTCCCCTTCTGGATATATTCCCAGAAGATCTGAAAACATCATATCACTCTGATATATGTGCACCCATGTTTATAGCAGCGCAATTTGTAATAGCTAAATTGTGGAAGCAACCCAAGTGTCCATCCACAGAAGACTGGATTAAAAAACTATGGCATTTTTATATAATGGAATATTATTCAGGTATAAAGAGGGATGGATTTGGGGCCCACCTGGGAATTGTTGCCAGGAGCGTAAGAGACAGAACTGGAGAAGAAGAAGGAAGGCTGCTGGGAGCTGAGAGAAGCTGTAAGGAGCTGTTGGTTCTTTTGGAGCACCTTGTCATGCTGGCGTTTCTGACAAACTCAGCTTTTCCCATTGTGCAAGGAGCTCAAGACCTTGTTGTCTCTGACAATGGCTTTGGTTCACTTTGGAGGAGCTCTGGTCCTCACTCTGAGCATTGCTTTCTGGCTCCAGAGGGGAAGGTGCACAGCTCAGTCTCCTGGAGAAGCTTGTCATGTTGGCTTTGCTGATCATCAGAGAAGCTCGGGATGAGCTTGCTGAGGATGGCTGTAGTACTTTTCGGGGGAGCTGGTTTGCACATCACTGGCTCTGGTGCAGATCCCTCAGCCTGCTAGCACAGATGTTTCATCCCACTGGCACAGACTTCCTAGATTCCACCGCTGACCTTTGGGTCTTCCCAGCACAGATCTGTGAAACAGGCCTGCATGTGATATTGTTATGGGCTCTAGGCCTCCAGTTGGACTCATTATGAGTGCTAGGTCTTCAGCTGGACTCATGCAGGACATTACCATGGGATCCAGGCCCTCAACTGGATTCTTTGGTCTCTAGTGTGTGGACAGATTTCCTGCACTCTCTTGTATATGATTCTTTGGGTGACTATTATAAATAATCTATAGAATGTGTGCCCTGCATTACATTGTTTCCCTATGGGGGGAAAAAAAAAACCCAAACCAACACAAAGAGGTTCCAGATAAAATCAAAATATAGCAAAATAGAATCCACCAGACTACCAGGAGCAATGAGTAGATTGAACTGTCCTCTTTCAAAAATGCAAAGCCTGAACATAAATGGCTCATCAACAATGCAAAAATATTAAAACAGGAAAAAAGTGTTTAAAGGGACATAGAATAGTAAAGAAAAGGAAAGAAAACTATATTCTAGAATTAAACACACTCCAAGAAATTACAGAAAATTTTAGACTTTACACTCTGATAGAAAACAAGGGAAATGATTCTGAGTTAGAGATTATAAAAAGAGATAAAATAACAGATCAACAATTTTAAAACAGCACAAAGAAAAAAGTTCAAAGCCAGACAGCTAAAAATCATACATAAATCTGAAATAAGAAGGGATGAAATTTAAAGAAAAATAACTAATATAGGAGCAATTTTGAGACAATCATTTGAGACATGTGGAAGCAACCCAAGTGTCCATCCACAATTTCTTGCCATTTAAAGAAAAATCACTAATATAGGGGCAATTTTGAGATGATCATTTGAGACAATCAACTACATAGGAAGCAGAGATAGGAAAGGAATTAGACATGGTACCAGGAAGGCAAACACAAGTCAACAAACAGATGAATAGCTCCCCTGAAATATGAAATACTATAAATAGAATAGAAAGCATGTCAACAGATTTTACAGACAACTGAAGAAAGATCCAAATCTGGAATCAAAAGAATTCATATTATGAGAAATATGAACACAGTCAATGAA
This sequence comes from Dinomys branickii, assembly GCA_004027595.1. Taxonomy (NCBI): domain Eukaryota; kingdom Metazoa; phylum Chordata; class Mammalia; order Rodentia; family Dinomyidae; genus Dinomys; species Dinomys branickii. The sequence continues at coordinate 193,021 of PVLD010001584.1, read as the reverse complement.
TGCTAGTGTGCTTCTACTGAGTTTATACACTTCTAAAATGAAAAAGAAACTAAACATTTTTCATTCAGTATCTATGAGAGAAAAACAAAAACTCACCTATAAATAATCAAAATATTGATGTCAGACCTTACTACTCTTCCCTTCAAATCATCTCAGTGTAATGACAAAAACAAATCTTAATGTGATCTACAAAGCCCTGATCTCAACCTCAGCATCCTGACCTTACCCTACTATCCATTTTATTCACTCTACTCCAGCTCACCTGTCCTCCTTACGTTCCTCAAACATGACCTGAGGGCCTGTGTTCTTGATGCTCTCCCTCCCTGAAAAGCTTCTCTCCCAAACATTGACAAAGGTTGCTCCCTCATCTCCTGCAAATGTCATTTTCTCGTGGACGGTTTCCTGACTATCCCATTTAAAATTAACTCTCAGTCTGGATCTCCTAGTTTTCTTCTATTTCTTGTATTTACTGATTGATCTACACTACATTAGATAATTATTTACTTATTTTTTCTGTTTATTAGTCCCCCCGCCAGAATTCACACTTGAGGAGAGCAAGGGTATTTTTGCATTTCTTTCTACAATGTCCACTTGGAATAGTGCCTGCCACATAGGAGAAGCTAAATAAACACTGTTAAATGAATGAATGGGGAAGAGGATTAACTATGTCAAAGGTCTCCACAGAAACATTTAATTCCAGAAGACAATGGATAAAACAAGATATATTTGAGATAATTTTATTTTATAATTTTATTCAGAGCCCACTTGTATACAAAACCATACAAAGCAATCAGTAGATGTGAATGATCACAGAAAATATGGCACCCATGCATATGTTTTGACCACAAAATTAATCTAAGGTGTAGTTCAATAGATTGAGCTGTGGAATGTGGAAGCTGTTTGATGAAAAGTATAGGAGAATAAACATTATCACCTTTTAATTATGCCCAAGGCAAAGAAGAACTCCAAAAGTTGCTGAATTATAGTTCTCAAATGTTATAGATCTTTAAGAAAAACTAGAGAAAACAATAAGTGTAAAGACCTTGGTCAGTACTCCTAGAACATAACAGCAAAATCAGAAGGAAGGAATAAAGGAGGTAAAATTGTGCTATGTTCCTAATTTTTCACACGGGGAAGTGAATTTGTTGCCAGAATCTGATTATTAGTTAAATCCTGGGGGAAGGGAAGGCAACTTGGCAATATTCATAAACTTTAACAACGTGTGTGGAAATTAACTGCAAAACTGATCCTGATTTTTCACATCTATGCTAACTCGGTGCCCTACACACACTCTGGAATAGACCTCTGAAGCTTGGTTCGGCCAATAGAACCTGGAGCAAACTTGACAAAAGACTTGAAGAACCATTTGCATGTTTCCATCTCCTCTCCTTGACCTCGGTCTCCTCTTGAGAACATGCCCAGGCTGAGCTTCCAGGGAAAATGTTGAGGCCTTCTGGGGACAGCCAGACCTGTTGGTCTAGGCCTGCTTGTCACAGCCAGGCTTTACTGTGCCAGGAACACCTGCAGCTCCCCAGCAGATGTATAACTCAATCCAGCTATTCTGGAAGAACCACTAAGCCAATGAGTCTGCCTCTGCAGGATTATCTAGAGCAGCTATACAAAAATAAGTGATATATGAAATTATCTTTTAAAAATCAATTCTTTACTTAGGGATTTAAAGAAAGGCTTCCTTTCCTCAAAAAGACGTATAACAAATTGCTTTCTATTTGCAAGCCATGCTGCAAGTACAGAGATTGTAGCATTTCTTCTCACCGGTATATTTATTGTAGCATTGTTTGCAATAAAAAAAATAATTGGAAACCATAAAAATCATCATCAGTGAGAGATAGGCTGAAAATCTTTTAAGCTTGAAAAAGTACATAGCAATTAAAAAACTTGAATTAGATGTACACATTTTACATTTGACACCACAACTTGTATTACTTTGTGATAAAGTTGAAACTATATTTTGTAAGTATATATATATGCTAAAAATGTTTGCAAGTATACATAAACTTAATAGTTATTACTTCTGGGGAATGAGAAAAGGAGTAACTTTCACATTTTCTTCTATATCTCAGGTACAATTTAAACTGACAGATGAAGTGCTTTTGTCCATTAAAACTAAGAAATATGTTTTTAAATATAAGGGAGGCATTTTCCATGAAACTATAACTTACTCCATTTATATTTAATGTTTTAGAGGCACCAGATAGGGGCAATTTATTGACATTGACTTCCTTGCATTTGCATACTACTTGCTCCAGTGTGAATTCATGTCCTGACTTTCCTAAACCTGAGGAATCATCATCATGATTTCAATAAAATTGGGCTTATTAACTGCATCCATATTGTTTATGAATCATAGAAAACATGTTTATTTTCCTACCCATGTTAAAAGCTGCTTGGAGAATTGCTAGAGTACCACTCAGAACATGTTCTGGAATTCAGATGAAAACGTTTTGCTGTAAAGCATTACCAGTTACCATATCCTCACACACACTTAGAAGATAAAGATCAGAAATGGGCAAAGGGCACTTTCTCTTATTTGACCCCTTGATTGCAGCTCATGCACCAAAATCCTCCGAGAATTTTTCAGGGGCACTGCTCCTTCTCCTGCAGATGTAGCCTTGTGCGACAGCAGGGGCTGCCAGGCCAAGAAGGCAAGGGAGCAGGCAGCACTTAAGAAATAAGCAGAGCAGGACACAGAGCTGCAGTGCAGGTGCTGAACAAAGGAAGAACAGGTCTGAGCCATAAAGCAGTCCTCAGCCTGGGCCGTGGCAGTTGGCAATCAGGCTGCCTTTTATAGCGCGTTTTTATTTTCTTTGCCATATTCTTCCTGGAACTTCCATGCATGGCAGTGTATTCTCTCCATATATACACAAATTACAATTCCAGGAACTAAGATGGACAGAGAAACTGTATCTGCACACTGTAATTAGGTATGCATCCATTCAGAGCCCCACACTGCCAACTCGTATATGTCACTGAGCTCTGAAGGAGGAAACAGGAAAGGAAATCGCTTGTCCGATTACAGCTACTCTGCAGTACAAAGCACTGCAAACTCCAAACAGTGTATCTCTGTGGTTGAAGGAGCACTTGTAAAATCTGGCATACCACAGCTCTTGGGTTGGTATCCAAAACAAATGTGAACTTCTAATTAAATATTGCTTCTCTTCTTGCTCCCAAGCCACAAAGCCAAACTAATTGGCTGGAAAGTTGTTTCCCACGCCAGCACATTGAAGCGCCTCCGGCAGTGACAGACACAGATGTGGGTCTCGTTAAGTGTAGTCGGTGACCCCTTACTCATCTGGATAGCATCAATCATGCTGATGGAAGAGAGCTGGGCATGCTCTGTACCGTGTATTTACCATGAATGTGCGAGCCCTTGAGCAAAGACCTGAAAGGTTTTAGAATCTGAGTAGAAAGCAAGTCTAAAAGCAGAAGGAATACAAAGCTCATTCTTACTACTAACACAGGGGCTTCTGGGCTTCACAGAGAGTGTGCCCATGTTTGCACTGTAAATCACATGGCTTGTGCTCTTCAGTAAACTACTGGTATGTTATTTCAAAAATTACTTAATTTCTGATGGCCTCAGCCTCTTCATTTGAAAAACAAAAAAGAGCTGTAGAATCAGAGTTGAAAGCAATATTAAGTCAATTAGTTCAGCTTTCTTTCCAGGTATTTTCTACCTAACTCAAATTATAGCTTTAAATTAGGGCTTTCTGGAGTTTGGCTCATCCTGCAGGAACACAGGAAAGGACAGAGAAAGTCGGAAGAATGGATTTCACTCCCCACCTCAACCATTCACACTGATCTCACTTCTCTAGAGACTTTGGCAAGCTGTCCTCAGAAGCAAGGAAGGTCCTGCGACAGATGAGGTATGAGTCTCTCCTCCTGAGTCACACTGGGATGGCAGAGAGAGAAAGGGCCAGGCAGAAGGGTGCAAACACCAGGTTCGCCGTAACGCTCCACACACAAGCTGCACCACTGGTTCTCGTCTTCTCCGGCCGGCTCTAAGCTTTCCTCTAGCTTCCCAAATCCTGCAGCCTCATGTTAATTTTATAGGGAAAAATAACCCAGGGAACAGTTTTATTGGGCTGTGGATGGAAAGCATCAAGACAGATGTCTAAGAAATAACCTCTGATAGTGGAGGAAACTCCAGTAAAAGCTGGTAAAATTACTAAGGTGATTGATGAGACTGAATCAATAAATTCAGAGGCAAAGGTGAAAAATGCCTCTAGATGATGAAAACAAAAGTCAAATAAGATCTGGTCGATGCACTACTTCACCTTACCAGTTCTGTAACATTGTGGTTTGGGAATAGTGCAAGGGGAACAATATAACACAGGACATATAATTTATAGATTATTTATAATAGTCACCCAAAGAATGCTATACAAAAGAGTGCAGGAAATCTATCCACACACTAAAAACCAGAAAATCCACCCAAGGGCCTGGATCCCACAGCAATGTCCTTCATGAGTCCAGCTTAAAACCTAAAGCCCATAACAATGCCCCCCATAAGTCCAGCTGGAGGCCCAGAGCCCTGGACAATGTCTCATGCAGGCCTGTTTCACAGATCTGGCCTGGGAAGGCCCAAAGTCAGTAGTAGAATCTAGGAAGTCTGTGCTAGTGGGATGAAAGTTCTGTGCTCACAGGCGGAGGGATCTGCACTGGAGCCAGGAAGTGAGGCACAAAGCAAGAACCCCAGCTGTCCTGAAAAGTACCACAGCCATCCTCAGCAACAGTGAGGTCCCGAGCTCCTCTGATGATGAGGAAAGCCAAGTTCCCATCAGGAAAGCCAACACAACAAGCTTCTCTGGGAGACTGAGCTGTGCACCTTCTTCCCCTCTGGAGCCAGGAAGCAATGCTCAAGAGCGAGGACCAGAGCTCTCCCAAAGTGGACCAAAGATATTGTCAGAGACAACAAGGTCTCAAGCTCCATGGCCAATGGGAACAGCTGAGTTTATCAGGAAAGCCATCACGATAAGCTCCTCTAAGAGAACCAACAGCTCCTCACACTTGCTAACAGCACCCAGCTGCTTCTCTCAGCTGCCAACAGCCTGCTCCTTCTTCTCCAGTTCTACTTCTTATGTTGCTGGCAACAATCCCCAGGTGGGGCTCCCACACCCAGCACCACGTTTACTCAGTTCAGCTGGCTGTTACAGTTGACCACCAGTTTGTAAGATAATACAGACAACTGTTCAAATCCCTCTAGTCAGGGATGCCCAGTGCTAGTTAGGATGCAAAACAATGTGAAAGACCTTTCATCCATAGTGACATACAGGTGTATGTATTTGTCACTGTGCATGGTGTGTCTATTTTACTATTTTACAGCACGTTTAATTTTTTTTTTTAACTTGGGGCATGAAAGATAATCTTCTTTAATTTTTATCTTCCTCAGAGATTTCAATTTAAACAGGTTACCCAATAAAAAGAAGTGTGATATTCTTCTCCATCACCAACTAAACAAACTCCTCAAACAGATATCATCAGATAGTGCTAATGCCAATCACAGTGGTTAAGAGAGCGCTCTCCACCACCTTCTCTTACCTTCTCAGTGACGGTGAGCAGTGTACTTGCCTGGGTGTCTCAGTGTCCTCATCTTTAAAATGCAGACTGAACTTTGTACCTTCAAGAAAATTCTGGAAACAAAGAGTGAATTGAAGAAAAAAAATGGAAATAGAGATTTTTCAAATGGGCTGGGCAACAACAGAGAGGGATAGGAGGCAAAGGGGCTGAAAAAAGAATTAGGATGGGTTATGTACTTATGCAAGCTCCTCACAATACATGTACTCACTACGTATTGCAAATGTGTACTAGAAAACAGATGTTGAAATCCTAACTTCTATTACCTTTGAATGTGACCTTGGTTTGTAAGTAGGGTCTTTACAGAAATGATTAACTTGAGATGAGATTGTCAGGGTGGTCCTTAATCCAGTATGACTAGAGCATTATAAAAAGAAAAATTTTGGGCTGGGGATATAGCTCAGTGGAATAAGCGCTTGCCTAGCAAGTGCAGGGTCCTGAGTTCGATCCCCAGTACCACAAAAAAAAAAAAAAAAGAAAAATTTGCTCCCAGCAGTCAATAAATTGTACTATTAATTTTTCATTAAGTCCTTAACAATGTAAATCTGATGTTGCATGCATGTAGAGTGCTGTCTTTCTGTATCATTAGGAAGACAAAATACCCAACACCCAAAGTTAAAGCAAGAAAGGTCTATTTCAGCTCATTTTGTAGAGGTCTCAGTCCATAGTCAGCCGGCTCCAAGGCAGGGCATGGCAGAGGGACATTATGGAGGGGAAATAGTCCATGGTGTGTCAAGCAGAAGGCAACAAGCAAGAAGCAGCCAGCAACCAGCAGCCAGCCTACCTTTCCCTTTTATCACATCCAGGCTGTCAGCTTTTTGGGTGACACCACCCAGAACTATACTAATTCAGATCAGTGCAATAATTTAGTACCCCACACTTAATCTCCACATCACATAACCTAGATCCAGCCATCTCATAGAAGAGCCACTCATAAGTGCATGACACTTTAAGGGGCCATCTGGACACAAGCCATAACTTTCTGCCCCTGGCCTCCCATAGACTCATTCATATACCTTTATGCAAAAGGCATTTAGTCCGTCTCCAAGAGTTGCCAAAGTCTTAACAGTTTCAGCATTGGTGAAAACTCTAAGTCCAAAGTTTCCTCTGAGATTTAAGGCAAATTCTTAGCTGTGAGCCCTTGAGCAAATGAAAAGAAAGTTAAATACTTCCACTATACAATGACATAAAATGAATATTCCCTTTCCAAATGGAGGACAGAAAGAAATGAGACCAAAGCAAGATAAAAATCCATGAGGGCAAACACTATGTCCTGTAGTCTTATGTCCAGCACCTGGGGCAATTTGTGTCAAGACGTGAACTCCAAAGGGGATAGGTCACTCCACCTCCTTGGCACTACTGGTGCTTAGCGCCATAGCTTCTCTCTTTGGCTGGCTTTGCTCACACCTTACAGCTTTCCTAAGACAATTCACATTACTGGCTTCTCCAACATTCTTGGGACTATAATGCACCCCTCGCTTCACATTCACAGCACCATACACTGCCCTCTCAGGGCACACTGCCTGGCCTCACAGGCTTTCTTCTGAAATTGGGGTGTAAGCCTTCCTGACTCCACAACTCTTGTATTCTGCACGCATCTAAAACCAAGACCACATTAATGACGCCAAGGTCTGCTGCCAGCTGGAACAGTAGCCAGGCTCCCTTCTCCCTTGGTTATAGGGGTTGAGTGCCTGGATTGCTGAACACTATGAACGAGGCCTGAGGAAAACCTTCCCTAGGCCACCATCATTCTGGGACATGGTGCTCTGGGGCTCTCTTCTTTTTTTTTTTTTTTTTATTTTAAAGAAAAGAAAAATAAACAATAAAAACAATGGTATAAAATTTCAAAACAAGATTGTAGGCAAGTAACAATGGGGCCCTCTTCTTAAAGCAAAGTCTCTCATGCTTGTAACTTTGAGGTTGCAAAGGCTGGGGTCCTGCTAGTTCCTGTGATGTCCTCACATCATCTTTTCTATGGTCCTGTTATTTCTCAGCAACCAATTTCTCCCTGTTCTATCCTTGAAGTCTGCCACTTTACTGGAGCTTCCTTTCTGACCAAACTCAAAACATTTTAAATCATTCTGCTGGGTGCGTTGGTCTTTATTCTTAACATAGATCTATTGAAAAGCCCTAGCAGTAGCCATACCAATATCCCAACATTAGACTACCTTGAAACTTTGTCTACTAGATTATTTAGTCCCCCCCCAAAAAAGATTATTTAGTCCACTACTTTTAATCTTAGTCTCAGGAAAAGTCTCTGGATAAGAGAAAAAGATAGGCAAATTTTCAGCAAAAATATAACACACATGGTCTGGAGTCCAATAGCCAATGCAGTCCTGCTTCCCAACAGAAACCTTCTGAACCTGGTCTTTACGGGTAGCTTTTCTATCAGTATTCTAGTCTTCTGAGCTCTGACCAAAATCTCCCATCAAGTTCATCTCACAGCATCCCAGGGTTGCTTCTTCAACTGGCATTTCCAAACCTTTCCAAACTCCTCTCATAAGCCAGTACCAAAGCCTCCTGAACTACAACAAGGACCCACTTCTGGTACCAAAATCTTAGTGACTGTGTCAATTTGAGCAAGAAGCATCCAACTACATTGGATCATCATAGTCATGAGTGTGAAAGGATTTAATGAAGACAGAAGAACTACTCTGGTAGGCTTGTCAGCTGAATGAAATAAAAGGGAAATGAAAAAGGAAGGATCTCTTTGGTTTTTTTTGGAGGAGATCTAGTCTACACTTTCACCTTGGATGTTTTCTCCTGGCTTCCAGCACAGACTCTTCAGTCTCATATTCGACCCTTCAACCTCCTGGTATGGACTCACAGGGGACACTACAGTGAGATCCTGGACTCTGACCTTTGACTGAATCCTTTGGATCTCCAGCATGCAGACACCTCTTTTGTACTCTTTTACACCTGACTCTGCAGGCAACCATTGTAAGTCAATCTTATAAATTCTTATGTATTTGTATACTTTGCATTAAGTCTGTTTCTCTAGTAAATTCTGACTGATACAAATTCCAAAGACTGAACCCAGTGAAGCAGGACAATTTGCTCAGAGAGCTTCTTCTGTTTCCTCTGTTGTTATCCCTGTACTTGATTTATTTTTTGAGGAATTTTCTCAACTTTTTCTTAAATCAAATCTTATCCCCTAATCTGGCAATTTTGTGATGTATAATTTCATCGCTTGAAAATATCTCTTCTATTTTCCCACAGCATCAACTGTCTCTCATATAACAATTTTAGAACCTAAATCTTCAGACCATGTATTAATTAGTGTCTTGGTTACTTTTCTCATTGCTGAAACAAAATACCTGGCACGCAAAGTTAAAGGAGGAAAGGTTTATTGTAGCTCACAGATTGTAGAAGTTTTGGTTCATAGTTGGCTGACTCCCTTAAGACAGTTAGAGCTCACACCCTCAACCCTAGCATCACACCATGAATAATCCCAGCATCACAACCTTAATCCTAGTATCACGCACTAGAGATCCAGCCACGACCACAAACTTCCACCTATGATGACATAAGACTTTGGGGGGATAGCTAGATACAATTAGTAATAATTAGGATTCTCTACAAAAACAGAAGCAATAGAAAATATATGTATAATTATGCAGGAGAATGTATTAGATAGGCTTTCAGGATCAGAAGCAGGAGAGTCCAGAGTGACCCTCTGCATGTTAGAAAGCTGGAGGATCCAGAACCTGCTCAACCAAAAAGATGGAAGCTATAAAACCACAGGGATCAGTCTGCAGTGCCAGTCCAAAGTTAAAGGCCTAAACGCTGATTGGAGGGCCACTTGGAGATAAATGTCCAAAAAAGATATCAGAAAAGGACAGATCCACTCAGAAAGACTGGAGTGCTTCAAAATGGCAGCACCTCCTTTCCTTTTCATTCCATCCAGGCTATAATCCTATTGGATAGTGCCATTCACAAGTGCGATGGGTCTTGTCCCCTCAGTTTGCCGACCTATATGTCAGTTGTCCACAGATGCATCCAGAGCTATGTTTTACTAATCTGCTAGGTGTTTCTCTAATCCATTCACATTGACATATCATGATTAATGGTCACAGACCCCAACCAATTTCCAAATTAAAACTGTCTCAGTCAAATCTAAAATAATCCATGAGAGGTCATTTTGAATTACTGTCATTCTAAGTACTATCACTCTCAAGGGTGAGAGTACTGTGATCAGTCACCAGTGTCTGAAGCTCGAGAATAAGGTCCACTAGTAGAAGAATTTTACCATGAGCCAGTGGCGATTAGAGTTTCAGGGGCCAAGGATAAGGGAGGCAGCGTTCCTCTTGCCTACCCCATCCCAGAGCTACACCTACTGTATCTCAATGTTTCCCCTTTGGTAATTGCATTCTTGGTAACAATTCTTCTGAATAACAGTGCTTTGGCCTTTACTGTAACTTCTCCAAAGGAGAGATAAAACAGGTGTGCCTCATAGAAACATACCTCATAGAATTCAAAGTCAAATAATATGACGGAGCTACCAACTATTTGAATAGGCACTTGAGCATACTGAGTGCAAACTTCCAGAGCCAGCATATGGACTCTGCCAGCTTGTCCCCACTGCTGTCTCCCTCTACCAATCAATGGCCTATCAAAAGCTAAACTCTGTTAACAATCAGAACATTGTGAAACTTAAGTAAAAGTTGGTTTCTGTACATCCAAAGCAACATTATAAATCCAGTAAACAAAATTATTATTATCATTGTTATTTTTTATTATTATTAGTTTAGTCCTTCATGGTCCCAGCAGACATAAATGGCATGCAAAAGTGGAACATTAATGGAGAGTTCAATTAAAAAATAATTTTGAAGATGTAGGTAGGACAGAGGAAAATTGCAAGAGGTGATGCATAGCTAAGGGCACGTAACATGTGAAATGCCTTTACCACCCATAGCCTAAGGAGCAAAGAATTGGGGAGTGGTTATCAGGAAAGAGGAAGAAAAATTACATAACAGAGCTCCCTGACTGACACTCTGACCCGCAGTCTGGGGATGGACAGGCTTATGGCACCCTGAACTGAAGGGATCAGGAGGAAAGATATCTCCATGTTACTCTCCTGCCTACTCTCTGGTCTCTGGGAAATATTCCCTTTAGATTAATCTCAACTGGAAACCAAGAGCCTAGTAATTTTGTAAATGTAATGTCCCTCAAGGTCAGTCTCCAGAAATGTAGGATAGAGTGAATAATGTTAACAGTGTCTCAAATGGAAGGAATTTCACCTAAGACAGAATTTGGGTAAATGACAGGTCGCTCTGGGGGTACATTTTTTTGTGTTTGAATCCCAGCCACTGTCCCTGTGCCAACTGAGAGTCAATAAGTTATTGTTGACTGGAACTCAATCTGTAAAACAATGTACTGAAAAGATAAATTCCCTGGCTGCTTCTAACTAAACTATTCTCTATTAATTTGTTGATAATTCCCAAATATTACTGCTAAAGATGAATTTCACATCTCGATCTTTAGTGCACTATTATTTCTTCCAAGTAAAGTTACAAAAATGAACTGTTCATGTGTTACTAAATGAAATATTGAAATAGAAAAATATATTAAAGTGGGAACATGAGTGTGGTCACAAAAAGAGAAAGACAAGCACATTCTGGATATTTAAAGCTCATAAAAGAATGTGCGTTACAACACGGTGATGTACAATGGGACATATTTCTGGAAATTTCCCTATAATTTTAGTACTTCATTTCCATACATATTTTGTATACTATAGTTGCTACTCTAATTAGTATGATAATAGATGCTCATAAAAATTTATTGAGCTAAAACTTATTGCCAGTATTTTATTGGGAAATTGATTGCAGATTTAGGTAGATAGTTTGGAAAATTTTGCTCCTCATTTTATTTTCCTTGAATGTGTAACTTAGAAGTTTGCAATCATCTCCTTATAGAGGGGATTATATTTTTCTCACAATAATTTCTCAGAAATTGTTCTACATGTATGTTCAAATTGTTCATTTAATGTTACTAGCAGAAATTAAGTCAAAGGGAACCACATATTTCATTCCAGATATGTATTTTTAAATGGCTCTGTATTCCAAAAATTCCTTCTTTGGTACAAGAACCACCATAAATACTTTCTGACCCATCCGATTCATTTCATTATCTGGTCTCCAACTCTGTTAATCTTAAGTGTGTGTTTGCCAGTTTGCTCCTGAGGACTTACTTTCAAGAAAGTTTGTTCCTGGATCCACCCATACTTGATCTTGTTCTTTCTTCCTCAGCAAGTACAAACCACATGTTCTCTTTAGTTTTTATATCTAAGAATTTATATTTTGGGGGAAAATCTTCCCTTAAAACTCTTCCAATTACTTCTCTACTTTTCTGCTTTCATATTCTCCTTTCCTATCAGCTTTGTTTACAATATTTCCTTATTATTTAAATTGACTTTCTGCAGGTGTTCAGTGCACTTTCAACAACATAAAGGCTTATAGAATTTTCTAAAACTACTAGAATTTAACAAGCATCTTCCAAACTGTCTTCCATTCAATGTTCTTTCTCCCATTGTAGTTCGAACTCTCTTTCCCAAGAATTCTTCTTTTCCGGTGGGAAAACATTTTTCCAAGAAACCTAAAATGACTTTGGCCCTGGCAATTATTTTAGTTGCACAGCTGGGACTGGATCCCTAGTGCTATGATTTACGATGGCACAGTTAAGCCTCAGTTCCATGCCTTACACTAACCAGCAAACCAGACTTGCATTTCGCTTAAGTACTCAAACCTGAAAAGAATAATGTACCGGGTAGTGTTTCCTTGAAACATTTGGTTTGCACAGATGCAGAAAGGATGTTCTGTTCTGAGTGAAAGTGTCAGCAGCTCAGAGATGAGAGCTGAAAAATTGTCCTTTGGAATCATTAAAAAATGCTGTTATAAAAGTATGTTTGACATCTTAATAGGAAAATGACAAAATAAAATGTCAGTATTCCTGCTTCCCTACCTAAGGCTTCATTAGACACATTCTAAGTGATGGTGACTAACACCTGCTGTCAGGCAATCCCTTCGCATGCTACAAAAATAACTCCTCTATTCTCAAGAAAGTTAGAAGTGTGTATCAGCCATCTGTCTACTTTAATTGGTTTTGCTTGAGAGTCCTACCATTTCCTTAAGACATAGTCCACTTTGGTCCCTATACTTCCTTAAATTAGGGGCGCTCAGGTTGGGAAGACCTGAGCACCCCTAGTGCATTCATAGAATTTATAGTAAGGCCCCTGCCAGCCCCAAAGATAATGCCCCTTCCATGCACACATGCAAGAGTCCCTGTGAGGAGTCCTGTACACTTTGTGTTTTCCCAGAGTTTTGTGGGAAATTTTCTGAGGATCACATTCAATTAGCACTTAGTGATCTAAGCACATGTCATGTCAGACCCTCCTTCTGGTGTTTCCCATCATGACCACTGTCATCACCACTGTAAACAGCAAAGGGATATTGAGCTAACACACTGTTATCAGGGGGCTATCATGACAGTGCACACATAGGAAGTATCACATAGCTGTGCAAATATGTGGTCTACTTTCCACTCCCACTCCTGATTTCCCAAAAGTGCTTCAAACTTCTCTATCCTTAAAGCACAAAAGATCAAAGGTGTCCCAAGGCAGAAGGTCCCTGATCTCTGAAAAGGGAAAACAGACTCAAGATAAAGAGCGAAACTAACAATTAAAAATGTTAGAGTATCTATACTCAGTATAAGTCCCTAAAGTAAAACTGCATCACCTGCAACAAGATGTGACACAGTGTGAAACGTTGCAGAGATTCACACTACCAAGAAAGCAGGTCCTCAGCCATACTGTCAAAGGAGGTGTAGCACCACTTTCTTAGCGAAGGGGAATAAGAAACTGATTTCTCAATCCACTGTTTCCTTTGTAGTTTGTCATATGTAAGTGTAATTTTCTTGAAGAATGTTACTCCAGTGTTCTCAATAAATTCTTCAGTGATCTCATAAAGTTCATTATGAAACACTCCCCTAGTATTATTTTCAAGGGATAATTGGTGGATCTTACCTGAATATCATATTTGACTCTTCAATATAGAATTCAGGTGCCAACATGGTCCAATAGACCTCAGCAGTCTACAGACTCTCTGGGTGTTACCTACAGTGCCTGTGTGTTGATGGAAATGGGGGTGAAGCCAGGCTACTGCTATTTAGTTTTTCTTCTCTAGTTGTAAAGAGAGGGAAAACCAACAAGTCTTTTAATCTTCTCCCAAGCCAGTGCACTGTAGTAAGACAGGACCAAAGAGCAGGGACAGAAAGGCCAGGGGAAACCTAAAGGGCTACAGGTGAACACTCTGGCTGAGACCAACAGCTGAAGAGAGTGTGATTAGCTTATAAAAAGGGTTAGGAGAGGCATTGCCTGCCTTCATGTGTTTAAACTTCAAGAAAAGATATTTAAATAACATCAAAAGTCAAAGTTCCCAAGCACACCTCTAACTTAAGAGTCTATTACATATTTTGAAGGAAGTTTCAGAATCCTAGGAAGACAGAACTCATCCTCATAAATGAATACATATTATATTTTAAAACACCTTATCCAACTCTACAATTACTACATTGTATACTACACATATAGATTGGCAAGAATGGGCAAAAATAAGGAATAGATGGATTTTGACCTGGCTTTTAGTGACAGTGATCCATTTTGATACAAGTACATGTTTCCTCCTGTATTGTGTAAAGAATGGCCGTCATTTACTTACTGAAGTACAAGCAAAGTATAAAGAGCCAGATAGGTCTGCATTCAAAGACGGACTCCACCATCTTCTGGCTATATGGCACTAGGAAAGCTATTTATCAGGTGTAAATAAAGACAGCTGCCTTCTGGAAAGGATTTGCACAGATAAGACAGATCCCACACAACATTACCCTAACATCAAAGTCCAATATATTTGTTCCTTTTATTTCAATACCAGAAATTCTTGACAAAACGGTTGATCAAGGAATAGAGAGGAGTTTATGCTTCCAATTAAATCATGAACCACTTACTCAGCTCCTGGGAAATACCATGCTACAGGACTCAGGGGACCAAAGAGAAATATGTTAAGCATAGCAGAGTTTGACTCTCTTCACCAGCATGCATGAGAAATATGGTTGGTTGGATCTTAAATAACCATACTGGCAGGAAGTCTAGTAACTGCCTCTGGAGAATACTCACTGCCTCATCCCAAATTGCACAGACATCTTATGGTCTCTTTAATTTCAAAAGTAGTTAGCTCAGTTGCCAAATTTCAAGCACAGAGAGATATTGGTAAACCTGATCATCGCTGAGGCCTTCTACTCACTGGTCCTACACAACCCAAATAGCAGGGGTCTAAAGCTGGGATCAAGCAGCACTGTCAGATCTCTACACAGCCCACAGACCTGCTGTACATCCAGACCCTAAGGTTACAGTTTTGTCCCATACATGAACATAAGTGACTTTTCTCAAAATATAACCCCATGCCAAAGAGAACTGGATCCACGGCACTTCTTTGTGCTGACACCACTGTGTAGCAGCCCGTCATGCAGTCCCTTGGGGATTTAGCAGGTGCTAAGGCTGAGCACCAGACTGTAGCAAAACAAAAGTATCCATCATTGTTTGCTAAGACCAGCGAAGTTCCTGACCAGGGTGAAAACAAGTGTATATAAACACATAATTCTTCCCATGGGCTTGGTTCTTGCTTTCACTTTTTGCTGTGTAACTTAGAGCCCTACAGAAACAGGAGCTTGGTAAGGGGTGGGGTCCAGGGTGTGGTGAGGACTGCAGCTGCCTTTAAGCCATCCACCACTACGGTGTAAGTCACCCTAATACACTCCCAAGCTGGACTTGGCCCAGCCATTCTTTGGTCTGTTGGAACCTTCCCTGGGAAAGTCATAGAACAGAGGAAAAAAAACCCTTAGTTATCTTCTTCCTTAGGGACCAAGTATTATATCAAATGTCCCCAAACAAGAGTCCATAAACCAGTTCAGACCTAACATCTGCTTCCAGATTATGCAGCATGCTAAAAATGACTAATAAATCATTAATGGTTTTAAATAATATATCTGGGGTGGGGGAATGTAGTTCAGTGGTAGAGCACATGTTTGTTTGTTTTTTTTTTTTTTTTAGAGCACATGTTTAGCATTGCAGGAGGCCCAGGTTCAGCCCACAGATCTGCTGCACACCCAGACCCTAAGATTACATTTTTGTCTCATACATGAACATAAGTGATTTTTCTCAAAATATATCAAGGAAAGAAGAAAAAGAAAGAAGAAAGTCAAATAAGAATATTTTGTGACATACCAAAATTAGATCAATTTTAAATGTTAGTGTCTATAAATAAACTCTTACTTTAATACAGTCATTATTTGCTTAAGATTTGTTTATGAGGGCTTTATTGCTATGACAACAAAATTGTTTCTTGAGTTACTGCGACCAAGACTGCATGGCTCTTGAGCTTCCCGTACTGACCATCTGACCCCTCAGGGGAAATATTTCCCAGCCTCTAGTTACACACTCAGCCCCTTTCCTTTCAAAAGGCTCCTCTCTTAATGGGTTCAGAACTCCTTCTCAAGAGTCCTTCAAATGCAGAGAAGATAGAGATTCACTCAGCAGAGACATCTCCAAAGCAGCAGAGTACTCTCTGTCCGGAGCAGCAATACTAAGCCACCTCACACTGTAAGAACCAAGACAGGTGGCACCTACTGCAGCAGTGCTTCCTAGAGAAGCAGACAGCAACTTCTAAAAACGACAAAAAGGCGACTCCTCATCAGAGTTTCATGCTGCTTGTCAAAGCATAAAACGTAAATATCAGTAGATTAATGATTTTAGAAAGAGCCTGGAGCCCACCCAGGAAGACAATCAGGGCCAGCCAGAACAAGAATCCTCAAGAATGCTTTGGTTTCAAACAACACTAAATAGAAAAAAGAAAAAGTTGAACAAAAAACTCACAAAAGCCATGCAGTAGTCATAAAGTGTATCGCTAAGTTCTGCTGCTGATCTTCAGAAGGTCTCAGTTGAGCTCAGTAAGTCTAACCAGTGTCCGTCAGACACGTCACAAAACTTTGGGACTGTGGCAGTTCTCTGAGCAGGTAAAAGAGAAGAAATCAGTGTCCCCAGAGTTTCTGTTCCAATTAAAAGACAGATACTATACGTCCAGTGGTCACTGGTGCTGAGAACAGTACACCCAGGAAGGGAAAGAAGAGTGAGAGGAGTGGACGCAGCCTTAGAGGGAGATCAGGGCCTCACTGGGAAGTAATGTCTGAATAGAGCATGAAGGAGGAGAGGAATGAGCCAAGAGAGTGCCTCCAGGTGAAGCATTCCAGGCAAAAAAAGAAAGCCCATGCAGAGACCGGTGAAAGCTTTCCTGTCTTGGAAGTCTACAGAGGAAGTGCGTGTCCGTGCTGTATGCACAGCAGAGAGGACAGAGAAGCTAGCAGTGATGATCTGAGTGAGGGGACTGGGGGAGAGGAATGGAGAGCAGTCCCTCCCTGTGAAACTGGGGAGGGTTTTGAAGAGGGCAAGTGATATCTGAATTGTACTTAACAAGTGTGTCTCACTAGACTCAACTATAGTAAGAGGGAGGGTGAAAGCCAAAGCACCAGGTGAGTGAGTATGAAATAATCTAGACAAGATATAAACTCCTGGGACGTGGACACTTGCCTATAAAAAGTGGGCTTAGATCAAAGTAGTAGCACTGGAGATGGTATGAAGTAACTGAATAGTGACATGTTTTGAAGGTAAAATGGATAGGATTTGTGTTGAATATGGCATGAACAAAGAGAGAAATCAAGATGCCTTTAAATTTTTTGCCTAAAGAACAGAGAATGAAATGCCCAGATGTTGAGCAAAGACTTGAAGAAAGACCAGTTTAGGGTAAGAGTAACAGTTAGATTTTGGATGTATCATTTCAGATGCCTGTTGGGCACCTATGAAGAAATATCAAATATGCAGCTTGTCTTACAGGATTAGAGTTCAGGGAAAATATCATAGTGAGGGCGAGTTATCTACCTGAAGACAGTGTCAAATCCATGAGTCTGTAAGAGAGTTCTCCAGATGGAAAAAGTTGTGAGACCAATGCTCAGATCCCTGTTCCAGCCACAAATTACACATTCCATGCAGGATTGCCAAACTCTGCAGCGAGCTCTCATTCCCACCCCACCAGGAATTTCAAAAACAAACTGATGTTGCTTGAATGTGACCCTTACATAGGATAGTCTTGTGATTTAGCTTTCAACCTGGAATACATCTGTGGGACAGTGTCAGGCAAAGAAGGATGCGTGGTCTTGCCCATCAACACCTACAATTCCCCCACCTCACTCCCACATGGGAAGCTTAGAAAAGAATTTCTTCCAACTCTATAAATTGCTCCCTGAGATGTCTTTTGGCATGCATAATTTTCTATGTCTCTAAATATTTATAGAAATATTTTAGGGCATCTTATAGACTTGAGGTCCTATGCTAGTTACTCAGTCCGTCATTTGGTGAGCAACTGTTTCATCCCTGGAGCTAAGGACATGTATCTATAGGACATGGATTGTAGATTGGTTACAAGCATGCTTAGACACATTCACATTACCTGTGATGAGTTATCCCCTTAACAGAAGAATTACCTGATACTCAGAGACATTAAGGAACTTAGCTAAACTGGCACAGGTGGAGGGTGGCAGCACCAGGATTTTACTTTATAACATCTGGCTCATAAGCCTGGTCCTCCTTTCCCTGTGCTACTGGAGAAAAAACAAAACACAAGATTTCTGAAGGACATGAGAAGATATTCTAAGACACATGGAAGAAATGAAGAGTTCATGTCCCCTGAGATGCCTGAGAGCTCATAAAAGACCAGGGTTCCTCCTCTTTCCTATGCTTATAACAAACCATTTCAATCTACAACCAGATGAGGGAAATATCTGTGAAAATTCATTCTCGGTGGTTCCAAAAATGACTTAAGATGCTCACGGAGGAATCTTTCAGATGTCATCACAGACAGCTTGCATAGCCCACAGCCACTAATACCACCTTTTAGCAGCTGGTTTTAGTTTGTTTCCTAATTGACAACTCACTTTCCTCACAGCAGGTTTTATACTTGATCTAAGTAATCACCTGGCATTTCCAGTGCTGCCCCAACTTGGCTGGACATTGAAACCACCCAGGAGCAACTGTTAAACTACTGCTGTTCAGGCTAAACCACCAAAAAGGCTGGTTCTAGGAGTCTAGTTGTGGACTAAGGAATCGATATTTTTAATAGGTTCCCAAAGTGATTCTGATGCAGTTAGTTCAAACACTCAGCTTTTGGAAATCAATAAAAGCCATCAGGGAGAGAGTTTGTATGGAAAAAAAAATACAAGAGAAGTTCTTGCCATGTCTGCCAAAATGACACATTCTCCAACATAACTGTCTTAGTTCTGAAGCAAGGCAGATAAACTCACCCAAAACTTCCTGCAATGCTCCTAAAGCCCAATGTGAGGATTAGCTTTATGCATCAAACTGATTGGACCAAGGGACACCAAGATAACAGGTAAGATGATGTTTCAGGGGGGCTGTGTATTAGTTCCCTTTGCATCACTGGGATAAAATTACCTGCAATTTAGGGAGGAACCTCTTGTCTCATGGTTTCAAAGGGCTCAGTCCATGGTTGCTGGCTTCAAGGCAGAAATGGCATAGTGGAAGGGTCTGAATGAGAAAACCTGATAAACCCATAGCGTTCAGGAAGCAGAGGGAGAATGGAGGACCTAGGGACAAGAATATAGTCTCTCAGGTCACACACCCAATGACTCACCTCTTCCAGTAGCCCCATCTGCTAACAGCACACTCAGCTATGCATTCAGTGGGTTTACCCACTCATGAGTAGTGCCTTATGACTCAATCACTTTGACAAGCCCCACCTCTGAAAGCATGAGACTTCGGGGAAATTTTAGATCTAGGTCATAATAGTCTACAGTCAGGATTCCAGAAGAGATTAGCATTTGGATCATTAGACTGAGTAAAGAAGACTTGCCTTCAGCAGTATGAATGGGCACCATTAAATCTGTGGAAGGCTTGCTTGAATAGAAGAGAAAGTGCACAAAAAGCAAGTTCATTCTCTCTGAGATAGGCCGTCTATCTTCTCCTGCCCCAAATATCAATGCTCTGGCCCTTGGTCCCTTAGGTTCAGGCTAAATACACTGCCAGATCTGCTGGTTCTACAGTAGACAGCAAGCCAATACCTGCAATAAATGTCTATACCAACATAGACATAGACATGGGTTATTTGTGGTTTCCTTAGAGAACCCTAAATAATATACCAGTGATATTAATGTATTATATATATATACCTGGTGTGTGTGTGAAAATTAGAATATCACCTGTCATAAGCTTAAGTTCAATGGACAATTTGAGCTGTAGATACCCTCACAACTCAAAGTAGCCAATAGTTTATATACTTGTCTTTAGATAAGTTCTAAAGCAAAAATAGGTATTGTTTACAGTATTAAGTGACAGACAACCTAAATATTTTTAAAGCTAAAAGCTTACCTTTAAATCTGAAAATTTACAAATCAACACTTGAAAAGTCTAGTGATCATAAAGACCATGACTTAATACAAAAACAAGAGTATTTCAGGTATCAGTAACAGCTTTTTTATTGTGACAAAGGCAAACCTTACTTAGCTCTATCACTTTTTGGTTGCACACTGAAATTACTTGGGATCTTTAAAGATTCTAATGCCTGAACCCCACTCTTAAAGATTCTAATTTGCTTGGCCTGGACATGGTCTGTGTCTTGGGGTTTTTTTTCAAGCTCCCAAGGTGGCAACAAAATAAACCAAGATAGACCTCCATGCTTTACACCCATAGTGCTTAATACTCTGCCTCTGACTGAAGCTTTAAGCAAATTCCCAACTTCCTGACAGCTTTCCAGGGATACAACTTTCTGCTCACTTGTGTGTAAAACAGTCTCAATTCAGTAATCTGTCCAGTCTCCTGCAGAGACAGCCTCTACATTTCTCAGTTGATCTTAAGAGTTTCATCTCCACTCCAGATCTCACAGACAGGGTGCAGGAGGTCTGGCCAGTGACTCTAATCTTCCTCCCTCTACTTTCTGCTCACATTTTTCTACTCTCACACTTTCTTCAACCTTTGTGAAGGCTGAAGGGAGAGGAGAGGAGGTGGGAGTGGAGAGAGGTACAGTAGCACAGTAATTATTTAGGAAGTTTTTGGACTTTGGGGGCTCAGTACATGGTCCAGGATTCAGCCTCTGCTGAGCTGATATGTGTTGAGTTGTCTCCTCCGTAAATGAGGGTCTATCAGATTCTCTTCAGAGTTACAGGTTGTAGCATCCCTCACTTACAGCTTCCTTGGGGGCAACACCTTCCATGGACTTAGTGTTGGAACCCAAAATATCCCCCAAAGCCTCCTTCTGTGAAAGGATCATTTAATAGGTGGCAGGACTTAGTATCTGAAAGGATGTTGAGGGCTCTAACTTTATTGATTTAATTAATCCATTCATGAGTTCACAGAAGAATGGGCTTACTGAAAGGGAGTGTCTAAGTGGATGATGGAAGTCAGGTCCCTGGGAGTGTGCCTCTGCAGAGAGTATCTTGTCCTCTACCCCTTCATCCCAGGGAACTTTCCCACCCTCTCTGCTTTCTGGCTCTGATGAGGCAAGCAGCTTTCCTCTGCCATGTATCTGCCTGGTCCCAGGCCTAAAGCAGTGGAGTCAGCCAACCATGGGCTGCAGTCTCTCAAACCATGAGCCAAGACAATCTTTCCCTCTTTAGGTTGTTTTACTCAGGTATTTGACCTCAGCAATAACAGACTGACTAATACACATGACTTATACATACCCTACAGTGCACTGAAACTGTTATGGTTGATACATTGTGTCAACTTGGGGAATCTACAGGTTAGGCTGAGTGACTCAACAGAGAGCCAGGGAGCTTACCTTGTATATATCCTGAGCCTGTGCAAGAGGAGGGCATGGAGATTATGTGACTGCTACAGACCCCTTGGGTGGGCGTGGCCTGTTTACAATGTAAGGGAGTAGAAAGAGGCTGCTTGCCCACCATTCCTTCCTTTTGCTGGTTGCTTTGCTGTGCTCTGCTGCCATGAACATTTGCCCTCTGCCATGTGCCACTGTGCCTCAGAACCAGCCAAGTATGGACTGAAACCTTCACAAACTGTAAGCTAAATTAACCTTTCCTTCCTTCAATTTTGGGCATTGGGTATTTTGTCTCAGCAACAAGAGAAAAGTAACCAAGACAGAAACCTTTTTTTATTTATTTACATTTTTTATTTTAAAGACAAAAGAATGGAGACATATAAACCAGAATAACACATTAACAATACAGGAAATATAATATTATATAGAATATAGTAGGGAATTAGCCCTGGATGCTGTATTACATAATGTTATCTTCACAGTAGTTAACACATAAACATTAAATGAAATACCAAATTATAGAGAAGATAGTAGGGAATTAGCACTGGATGCTGTATTACATAAAGTTATCTTCGCATCTGTTGACACAAAAACAATAAAGGAAATACAAAATTATAGAGAAGATAGTAGGGAATTAGTGC
Organism: Dinomys branickii; assembly: GCA_004027595.1. NCBI lineage: Eukaryota > Metazoa > Chordata > Mammalia > Rodentia > Dinomyidae > Dinomys > Dinomys branickii. Next base: position 170,895 of record PVLD010001584.1, on the reverse strand, counting down.
TGGATGCTGTATTACATAATGTTATCTTCACGTTTGTTACTCAGTTATACAGATGATGGCTCGTTTGATTAATCAATTTTCTTCACCCTCATCTCTTTTGTTCTACCTCCCAGTCATCTTCCCTGTGATAATAACTACTTTTGGGTTTGTTTACACCCTCGGACTCTCACCTTGGGAAGAGACATAGCTGCTTCAAATTATGCTATAACATATATGGGTGTATACAAATTGCTATGGCAGGAGATAGAAAAGTACCCCTGCTCAAAGATAGTAGAGAGGCAGGGAATCGGTTTCACTATAGTCAAGCCCCCACTGACAAGCCCTCAAGACCATCAGGGGTCCAGTCAAGTCAGCGAGGTTACTCAGTGAACCACTAGGCTTTGCCCCAATACATGGCATGCAGAGGTCCAGTCGAGTCCTCAGGGTCTCCCACACAGACCTCTGGGATCTGCCCAGGCTGGGCTCTCCCGGGGCCTGGCCGAGTCCACTGGGTTGCCCCGAGCAGACAGCCCGGCTCTGCCCCATTGCCACCTGGCCCAGGGCCGGGTCGAGTCCATGGGGTCGCCCCCAGCAGACTGCCAGGCTCTGCCCTGTCACCATGCTGCCAGGGGCCAGGTCGAGTCCACGGGGTGCCCTCAGCAGACCGCACAGTGCTGCCCCATCACCACGCTGCCAGAGGCCCCGTCCAGGTCTTCAGGGTTCTCATGTAGCCTGGAGGGAGCCCCCTCCCCCCTCAGGCTACTGAGCTCCCTGTCAAGGCCCCCAAGTTCCCTTATAGGCCACTAGCATCTCCCTGAAGGCCACCTATGACTCTTTGGAGGCTATCCCCACCCAGTAAGAGAACCAAGTCTGCACCCTAATTTCAGGTCTTCACCTTCTCCCACTTCCCGATCACCAGTATTGCCATTCCCCAACCCTTGCAGCTGGGCATTAGGTGAACTTACGATGCTGGGTACAAGGGCATGAGATTTCCCCTACCCGTGCTCACTGTGGTAGTCCAGGGTATGTACTGAGTTTAGTTATTAGTTCTAGAGGAGAGTTGGAGGATTTTCTCAGGTCTGCTGTGTAGAGTATGTTATTGTTTCTTGGACTCCTGGACTGCTGCTTTTTGTATAATGTGTTGCTGTGGGTTCTTACAAGGTTCGTATATGCAAGCAGTATGGAGACCCTCTTGTTGCTCGTATTAGTAGTTTGGGGTGAGTCCTGAAGCCTGTGGACTGGTTCCATTGCTGTCAGGAACAGGTGGTGATTGCGCAGGCCGCCAAGGCTCAAGGTGCTCACAGAGGGCGTTCAGGGTGGGAGCTGAAGCCCAGTAACTCAGTTCATGCTTCCTGCTTGATGTTGGAGTGAGAAGGGCGTGGGGCTGTGTGATCCACCTCCATCTGCAGCTCTCTCTTGCTGTTATGCTCCAGTTCCCGTTTGCTCCTTGGCTGGATCCCTGGGAGTTGCTGTGTCTCTCGGGTCCCTGCCAATGCTCTCTGCTGCTCTCTGCTGGTAGTTGCTCACACAATGGAGAGGCAGGAGGCCATAGCCTCGGGGCAGGCATACAGCTGGGTGTGGTGGGCTGTGTACTGGTTGCTTTGACTCTACCTTGCCTCCAGGCGCTGATTAGGAAGGTCGCTGCAGGGTGGGGATTCTGTTTCAGTGGCTGTTGTAACTTCTCATCCTCACACTGCTTTCGACAACTGCTTTGGACAACTGCTCCCGACTGCCATTGCCTCCTTTCCTGGCTGCACCCTCCCCTCTCCAGCCCTAGACCACCTCTCAGAACTCTGCTCTCCCCTGGCCGAGTCAGGAGCCTTCCATGAGCATGGGTCTCTGAAGCTGAAGGTGCGAGTGCCAGAATGAGGGAATGGGCCAAGGGTGTGTTTGGAGCAGTGGCTTCCTCCTTCTCTGCCTCCTCTACCTCTGACTGCGCCATGGCGGCCCTCCAATCCTTTCCTCCAGAAGAGGTCTTGCTTGGTCTTTCCGAGGGCTTCAGTTACCATTTCAGATCCTTCCTCGGTTCAGGGTACACACCCCTCTCCTTTCTGTCCTTCTCATATTGCTATATTCCATTGTCAGGGAGGCAATCCTCCGGGAGGTTCCCTCTCTGCTGCCTACCTGGTCGCCATCTTTCTGGGAGTCCAGAAACCTTTTTTTTAATTTTATTGTTTTCTGTAAACATGTATTACTTATATATTAACCAGGTTCAATGTGATATTTCCACATACACACACACGGCATACCAAGCCACTCCAGCTTTCCATTTTGTCTGGTGTCACGTTATCTCCTCTCCTGTAGGTCTCAAAATAAAATCTCTCCCCTCTAGTACTCATCCAATCCAGGGAGACACTGGCACAAGTCTTGCTGTAGACCTTCTAGGCCAGGGATGGCAAAACTCTTAGTTCTCAATGGTACAACCATCCCACTGAGGCATGCATGCCACAGGCTGGCCACCAATATTCTAGGTTCCATCTCATTAGCACATAGCCATTTAATTCTTCTTTGCAATTCTAAGCCCCAGTCAGACCTGGTGCAATCTGTTTGAGCTTTGCGAACCCTCATGTTGTACAGCCTATATTCTAGAGCCCTTCAGACATCTGTCTGAAGCCTCCCTCAGTGGGGCGTGTTTGGGTGAGAAGGAGGCCAGAATCAGGGTAGAAGCAGAGCAAAAGGAGCAAACGAAGAGGTCAAAGTATAGAATGGAGGCTGGGGATGTAGCTCAGCAGCACAAGCACCTGCCTGGCAAGCACAAGGTCCTGAGTTCAATTCCTGGTACCAAAGAGAGAGAGAGAGAGAGAGAGAGAGAACAAAGTATAGAATGGGTGTAGAAACCCAGCGTGAGCACTTTGTATTTCAATGCAGTTGCAGGAATACTCACTGGAAGGCTGTGAGCAAAGGAGTGATATGACCCAACCCATGCTTCAATGGAGAGAAAGGGCAGTGGGTTACCTGAGCAGAAGTGGGACTGGGACAGTTAAGGAGCACCACAGGTAAGGACCTACTCTCACAGCCCGTCCTAGGGGAAGGGCATTTCCCCTTTCTCTCCCACACATCAAGCAGACACTTTGCCCCTTCTTTTACCCTAATAGAAGATAAATAGGACAGAGCCCCATAGCAGCGTACAAGGTCTTCCTGCTAACCCCAGGAACCTCATTTAAGAAAGCGTCTATAATGAACAAAGTGCAGTGCAGCAAAAAGAACTGTGCAAACAGAATCAAGTCCTTGAGGTTTGAGCTTCAAAATTCTTCCAAGACTTCCTTCTGTTTCATACCATCAAACATCCTGATGGCAGCACATAGCCACAGCCTTAGAGAGGTTCCTCCTCCCCTTTCAGAGGGCAATTTAAAACTATTAAAATTTGAAGTGCTCATAAAATTTGACCTTGCAAGTTTACATTCAGTGTTCTTCTCACAGAAAGAACATAAAGTTGTATGTACTGTGCATGAAGTTGTATGAACAATGGTACTGGCTTTGCATTTTTCATAATAGTGAACATCAGAAACCTTATTGTCCCTCATTAGTGTCTGTTAATCCACTCACAATAGTCCATGTTACAGATCAAATGCAGAGTAGGAGATACCAATCTGAACTCATAGGAACAGGGACAAGATTTATGATTAAGAGGAAAATCTAAATTCAGCATAATATGTATTTCTGAGGGAAAAAAAATACGAGTGTGTGTGCACACGTGTGTATGTGTACATGCATGTGTAAAGCTATGGATATAAATGTCCTGAAAGAAGTGACCAAACTATTAACACTGGTGGCCTTTGAGAAGGGCAGTGTGCACGGAAGAGGCCAAAAGGAGACTTTACCCACTGTTCACTCTATGGTATAACTTATTCTTTTGTATAAAAAGACATCTGTACATTTTTTAACTGAAAAAAAAAACAACAAAAGAAAACCCTCAAGAAATAGAAAAGTAGGCAGGCATAGTGGCATTTGTCTGTAATCCCAGCACTCGAGAGGCTGAGGCAGAAGGATCACTGTGAGTTTCAGGCCAGCCTAAACTATATAGTGAGACCCTGTCTCAGGATGAAAGAGAGAAAGAAAGAAAAAGTATGTCTAGCCTCAGAATCTTGTCTAGTAATTCTCAAATCTAAGAAAACTATCCTTGCTGTCTCCATTTAGATGCTATTCCAGCATTTCTAAATTCCTGACCTTCACTGTTCAAAACCCTAATTAACCTTGTGGTTTTACAGGGTCTTGCAGGTGTCCTGAGGGACTAGTGACTCTGAGGGAAGCCAGCCCTCTGTCTTGCAATGCACCTGCCCAGGGACCAAGTCCTCACTGTCAGCAGTGCGAATGATGCCGCTGATCTCCTAGGAAGTCAAAACTTTGCAGAGCTGCTTGAATAATAACAAATAAAATGCTTAACCTGATTTGTCAGGCCTGGCTGGAGCTGCAGCCACCACCGCAGTGGTCACAGACCCCGAGGGTGAAGGGCTGCCTCTGGCACCAGTCACTGCTTAGATGGGTCATGGTTTAGTCCTGCTTTAGCTTGGTACAAACAAACAGTGCCCTCTTCTGCTCCGCAGTGGAACTTCCCTACAAAGTAGTAGCTTTGTGGAGTACCTGGGGTGTTCACTTGGTTAGGGTGTGCCTCCCAAAAGAGGCCAAAGCAATTGGAAAATAATCTTGGTGAGTGAAGGAGTCATTTGTAGGAAAGCTGCCACTCTGATCCTGCCCTAAAATTGTGTCCCAGTTTAACAAGTATCCCATTTTAACCAAAAAACAAAAAATAAAATGATGATGAAAATATTTAAATAACAGGGTAAGTCCCGTCTGTTAAACTAGGAAAAAAAAAATTTAAAAGTTTAGGTTTTATACCACTTGGATGAAGATGAAATATTATCCATGGCATGCAATATCAATTCAAGCTCTCTGAGAAACTATCTAGCAATGAGTTATAATATTTTAAAACCTCTTATTGTATGTTAGCCTAGTAATCATACTAGACTTAGGATGGGAAACTTTCTTCAGAAAATAGCCCCAAGAAAATGAAATAATGTACATAAAAAATTTATATAAATGAAATTATTTATATTAAAATAATTTATGTAAATAATTTATATAAGTAGAATAAAGAAAGTGAAATAAAGTCACATAAAGATGCTTAGATCTATGCCATAGATCTTCTTTTTTTTGTATTGGGAATTGAACTCAGGACCTTGCAACTTGCCAGGCAAGCATTTATGCCACTGAGCTATATCCCCAGCCCCTTCATTATTTATTATACAGCAGAAAACTGGAAAAATTCAACTAAAAGTGGCAAACAGGAGCTGTTTGTAGGAAGTACAGCATACCATTACAAAGCTTTAATACAAAGCCACTAAGAATTGTAATTTCAGGAACTGACATAATGCATGCACTGTGATAATGACACTGTAGACCAACACAGAATACAACACACTGCTCGCACTGACTACAATGTGTGTACAATAGAAAACAACTTTATTATAGGCAGAGCTTAGTATCCAATCTTACTAAGATGATTCAGTTCTGATAAAGAATAGGAGAACAAGCAAGATAGAAAAACTATTAGCTATTGTTTCCCACCTCATTCCTCACTGCTCTTTCCAGAACTTCATTTTCTCTGTTTTGGAAGGTAAGAAAATCTGTTTTGTGTCACCAATAGTTGTTAAGAGAGGCCACACCGCTTATTAAAATATCAGGAAGCAAAATGGCCTTAAAAAGTAATGCCAAATTCCCTTCCTCTCCTCTTAAACAGGCCACTGTACTTCTAACTCAGAGAGACACAGGTTTAAGGAAACTCTAGGTCCATTTGTTAATATTCAAAATCTCTAATCTAAGACTGGAAATCAAATTTATCCAGCATATTCAGGAATATGAAAATAATCAAAGAAATGATGACATTTCATGAAACCCTCAATAAGGCTAAATGTGGCAGCTGGCTGCAGATATCCCTGCTGTGAGTGGGAGCAGAGACAGCAAGCTTCTGCCGCTCTCACTGTTAAGCTCACGATATGCTCTCCATGGCGGCCTGTGGGGATTTAAAGTGCAGAATTGAAATGTCTAATATGACGCAAGCCACTGCAAAACGGCTCAGCACTCTCTTTTGTAAGGACCAGTTTCAACACGTATCCCACATTCCGATCACGTGAGGAGTTTGTGAAGACCTCAGATTCCTGCATCTCCTTTGCCATAGATGCTATGTAGATGGGAGCAAGCCAGGCCCTGGAATCTTCATTCTAACAAAAGCAATAGACAGCTTCTGAGGCAGCTGAATAAATACTAGCACAGCAGATGGATCAATTTCTCAAATTAAGCTCTTTGAAGCTTTGTAAGTCCATCTTCTTGGAGCAGGATTCCAGGGCAATAGGTTAGAAAACACAGAATCCACCAACTGTTAATAGCCCTGTGAGCAAAACACTAGTCCAAGGCTCGGCTTCCTCCGTCCTGAGCTCTCCCAGTGGCCCCACCGGCTGCCTGTGCCTTGGTCTCACTTCTCATTCTATACAGCATTCAGAACGATTCTCGAGTCCCAAGTCAGACCGTGCTGCCCCTCTGCTGGTGCCACTTCCCTGACCCTGATGTAGACCTCGTTCCTGGTCCTGCCCCAGCCTCGCTGCCTCTGCTGTCCTTCTTCCTCCCAGCCGTCAGGACCTCCTCGCTGTACTTCCGCATACCACGTGTCAAGGGCCACATGATCCTGATGTCTCTGGCTGTGGGTGCTTTCCCACCAAATGCCCCCTTCCCCTCATCTTTCATTTCATGACAGCAGGCGGAGTGACTCGCTTCATCCTCTGCCTGTCACGCTTTGTATTCTGTTTCAGTTTAGCGTTTGCTGCATCATGCATGGAATATTGCACTGTGTTTTTATGCAAACACTAGCTTTGTCTGTTTCTGCATTTCTCAGCTACAGCAGTGTGCATCACATAAAAAGTGCTCAATAAATACCTGATGTGAATGAATGTAGTGATTTCACATATGAGGTTCATGGGAAGCGTGGTATAGAGGGAATCTGTTGGAGTCTTTTGGCAGCCAATTGCATGTAAGGAGGAAGGCACACTCTACCTGGTCTGCTACATTCCTAAATGCCCAATGGGATCTTCATTTTTTTTTTTAAAAAAAGGGGGGGGTGGTACTTATTCCTGATCATGAAAACTAACACTCATATGGTCCTACACCTGCTCTGAATCACCTCATTATGTTAGAATCCCAAATGATGGACACTGAAAAGAAGGAAACTTGTCCAACCTCTTCTTTGCTGTGTCTCTGGTTGGAATGATGGAGTCCTTCCAGAATTCATACTGAACATTAGTCCTCACTGCAACAGGGTTCAGAGGCATGGCCTTCAGGAGGGACTTAAATGACTCCTCCCCCATAAATAGGATCAGCACCCTTGACAGGGCTCCAGATTGAAGGGAATCATGTTCCTTCTGCTGGTGCCTTGATGAGAAATTAATTCCTATTGTTTACAAGTTACCTAGTCCGGAGCATTTTGTTACATCACAGACTAATACAAGTGTCAGTCTCTCCCTCTCCGGGTCCAAAGTGGAGGAACGAATAATGAATTACAAGTATGTTGTTTCTAGGGTGTTTAACACATTTGTGATGCTGCTCGCTGCTCCTACTGGCTTTTAAAACTGGATGTAAGAACAAGGAAGCCAATTAAACTGAAACCACAGCTCTGCCCTGTGCAAACCCCTGATAGAACTGGGGATTTCTGCTCTGGAATGTTCCAGGTGGGGAGGAAAGCCCAGCTGCATTCAGAAGGTGTTTCCATGTAAGCCCTTCTAATACATGGTCTAGAAAAATCTCAGGAAAAAAAGGCATCTAAATTCCCAAGCTTCTAATCAGTTGTCAGAACTTTCTTCCTGGTAGTATTTGTTCTTGTCTGGTTTTGAGTTTGTAGCATTTCATTCTTTCTCCTAAGGAGTCTGGGCTATACACAGTCTATGTGGGGATTGATCTTCACTTATTGAGATCAGACACTCTCGTGGGACCAGGCTTGAATTTTATACTTTCTCTATTTCCCATTCACCTGTAATAGAACTGATTCGTAAGGAAAACCAAGGTAGAACCCTGATGTTCAGCTCCCTTCAAGGATCAAAACTGACTTGAGATGTTGTAATGCTTTCAGTAAAAATTTCTTGTTTCTCTGTGGTACTTCACTTGGAGAAGCTAGGATGCCATTCCCAGATTGCTGTTTTTAAAACCCCAAAAAGTTTCCTTACTATAAGTCTACACTTATATTATGATAGTCACTTTAAAAATAATGCATTTCTATTTCAATTTCTAAAAATTTAAGTACCATTTTTCTGATTCCATATGTCTTCTTTTAGTTTATTTTATTAGCACTTGTGCGCAGAACAATGTACTGCTTACATTCCTTGTAGGAAGTTGGTACATGCACTTGACACAGCTCACTTCCTGTATTCGTCCCCTTTCCTTCCCTTCTGCCCCCTTCAGCATCCCTGAACCCCCTTCCTTTTGCTGTACATGTTGGACATATCTTTACCATGACCAAATATATATGTATAACATAATTATAGAAAAACATAAATATAACCTTTCAAGAAGTAAGATAAAGTCAAATTTCCTATAATAATCTAATTCATACTTGGTTAATCATAATGGGGATTCTTTGATTCATAACTCTTCTTTCATGGAATTTTACTGACCAGTAAATGGAACTCTATAAAGCAGTGTCTACATGTACACAGACTAAAGTGTATTTGTTTTAATTAACCAAAGATGTAGAACTGCTTTTCAATTTTCATGCTGAGAAAGAAGAAAATATTAGTTACTATTTAAATGAAAATTTTGTTCAGACACAATATTAGTGCAGAAATACAATCTCCCTTATTTCTTTTCACAAATATATTTTAAATGTAATATAAAATATTCCAAACTAAATTTCTAAACCTAGTGAGATTTGATAAAATTGCCATTTCCTATAAAGCCAGAAAACTGTCAGTAAAACTAATAATAAAAATAATCAGTTGATAATTTAGACTAGCAACTAATAGTAGAATGATAATTTCACCCTAATTTTATGTGACTACTAGATTATGGCAAAAGAGAATTGATTATTTTATATCATTTAAGGGTACAAGTAGATAGTGAATAACCATAATAATTTAAAGTTATGATAACTCAATATACTACAGAAAAGTTTTAAATTTTAATCAAATAATAAAGCTTGTCAGGAAATCTTCTTTTGACAGAGGCAGTGAGTGATGTGATATATGGACTACCTAACTTGACAGGTGACACAAGAGTTTAGAGCTGACAAATAAAAATAAAAGTATATTTTGGAGTAGGTACACAAATATTGTATTTTGAGTTCTAAAATAGCTTATCTTATAGTCATTTCTCAGATATACCAAAACAGAAAGTATTATCAACTAAATGTTTGTGACCCATGTTGCCCCCAAACTTTATATTTTAAAATTCTAACCCCTAATACAAGGTGTTAGGAGGCAGAGCTTTTGGAAGGTGATGAGTCCATGATGATGGCTCCCTCATGAACAGGCTTAGTGCCCTTATAAAAGGAACACTAGAGAGCTCTCTAGCTCTCTAGCCACCATATAAATATACTACAAGAAGTCAACAGTCTATACCTCATAAGAGAGTATTCACTATAACCAACAAGTTGCCACTCTCATCTCAGATATTCAGCCTCTGGAATTGTGGGAAATAAATGTCTGCTGTTTATAAATCACCTAGTCTATTGTACTTTCTTATAGTGACCTTATCAGACTAAGAAATACTTGTTGAGTTTTAAGTCCCTGTGGTTTGGGATAACTCAAACTATGTCATTTACATAGAATGAAATATAATACTTATTTTTGAATTGTGTATAGTGAGATACATGTATCCATATGACACCAATAGAATATGGAGTCATTTAGAATCAAATTTGGAAGAAAAAATACTAAGTCCATCTCTGATCTTACATGAAAGGTTTAGTCTTTGTTAAAATGTAGTTTCTACAGAAGAATTAGTAACTAAGGGCCAACTAGAAGTTGATTAAACTTAGATATATATACTGTCCTCAAGTCAATGGATCCATAAACATCAATAAGTATTATAAACAATCTCATGTCAGTCCTGGTGAATTTCTTTACAAGATATTCAGTAGTATAACTCAACAGTAAAACAACTTTAACTAAGATATATATACTTTTCATGTAGGCTACTATGAAAAATATATGTATATAATTACAGTTTCCCAAGAAGGAAAGTGGCAAGTTATAAACAATCTTGAAATTAATTGATTAATAATCTTGTAAGGCCTTTTAAATTTTGCAGTAGATTGCATAAAGTCTGTCCACATGGGGCTGCACATAAGAATGAGGTGATGAGCATAAACAAGTTTGTTAGGATTAGAAAATTCCAAACATGCAGCGACATAAAATCCTGACTGGTTTCTCCAGTGAGGCTCGGTGTTTTAATTGGCTTCTTTGCAGAAGAGCACATCACAAGTAGGTACTTGGATCAAAAAATGTGATAAGCAGCTAGCCTATCAAATGTGATAAGCAGTTATCCCAGAATCTGGGTTCACTTCTCCATTATTATGTTCAAGCTGACATGTGCCTAAAGTTGACCTTTATTACCATTTCTATTACCACGACATCCCACAAGGTTTTATTTTACTGGACAGCCTGAAGAAACAGTAACAAACTTAGACTAGCGAATGTAGTATTTTGTAAACTATGTGTTGGTTTCTATAATAATTGTATCTGCCATCTCACTCTGTAACCTCAGCAAGATCGTTTCATCTCATGATTTATCCATTCATTCATTCATTCATTGGTAGTCCTTGAGATCAAACCTAGGGCCTTTGCCTGAGCTACATCCCCAGGTTTTTTCTTACTTTTTTTTGACCCAGGGTCTTATTAAATCACTAAACTGTCCAAACTTGGCTCCATTGGTGATCTTTCTGGTTCAGCCTCCCAGAGTCCTAGGATTACAGGCATGAGTCACCACACCTATCCCTGATAACCTTGTTAAACAAAGAATTATAAGTGCAATGTCTGTATCTGTTTGATATGGATGTTTGAAAAGTAGCTTTCATTTTTAAATAGTCCACTGGCCTAAGAAGTGGTGTATATTATGTACACACACACACACACACACACATTTTAGAGAGTAAAGTAACCAATGGAATTAGAGTTCAGCATTTTACCCTGTGATCTTTAATCATGCTATATCAACTTGACTTGAGTAAGAACTACCTAGCAGACTAGTAAAACTCTGGGTGCATCTCTGGATGAACAACATGTAGGCTGAAAACTGAAGAGGGAAAACTCAACCTGAATGTAGGTAGCACCAAACAATTGGTGTGTAGTCTGAGTGCAACAGAAATGGAAATGCCTTCGTTAAGAGCCCTAGCTCTTACCATTGCCTTCAAATGTTTGTCTCTAGTTCCTTCAAGCTTCCAGAGCACACTCTTCAGCTTTCCAACACAGACTCGCGGTGGTCTCTGCAGTGAGTTTTCAGGCTTTCTATGTATATTTTATGTGGATTCTGTTCCTCTAGTGAATGCTGTTACACATTCTACTCTTCTAAGCTGTGAAAAATCATTGGCCAAATAAGGAACAAGACTAGATACATATTTGAAAGACTAGATACATATTTCATACATACTAATGAACCCCAGAATCTAGGTTCACTTCTAGATTCTAAAAGTGAACCCAGAAGCTCTCGACTTGGTACGTCAGTGGTGACGTATCAAGTCACCCAGCTCAAAATATTCACCTTGAAATTCTGATAAGTAGGAGGTGCTAACCAACATGGTATTTTAGCTCAATAGCTCTGAATGCAAACCATTGTTTCAGAAAAACCTACAATAAGGTAAAGAAAGTGTTATTTGGAGATGAAGAGCTTCCTTAAGTCATGCTGTGTAATAGGAACTTGGCTCTTTCTGGTCATCTCCGGCTATCTCTTCACAACCATCTGTAATTACTTTCCTCCACTTTCTCTCATGTTTCTCCTCCTTGTTCCATCCTTTTCTTTTGCTTCTCCCTTCCCCTGTGTTTTCCTAGGAATTAATAATGGTTGTCACATTACATATTGTTGAGCTGGTGTGGTGGTGTATGCCTGTAATCCCAGCACTCAGGAGGGGAAGCAAGAGGAGCATTGAGAGTTTGCGACCAGCCTGAATTGCACGATGAGACCCTGTCTCAAAAAGACAAAAAAAGAAAAAAATACATATTGTCATCTTCAACAAACTTCCTCAGATTACCAGACATAACAATGCAAGATTGATCAAACCATTAAAAAAAATAAAAGATAATTTTCAAAAACATTAGAAACAATACAGAGCTTCACTAAACAAAATGGTAGGAATCCACCAATGGTTATTATATCACATATTGTTGTCTTCAAATTAGTTGTTCAGGCTACCAGATATAAGCACACATAAGTGTTAACTGTTCCTTCCGATAAACCAATAGACATCAACAGTTCAATTATGTCAGCTATCCTTCCATATATATATTTTCCCTCCCTTCTTTCTTTCTTTTTCTCTTTTCCCTCATTCCGGTTGTTCCTTCTCTTTGAGGAATTTCTTTCTCTTTCACAATATCTATTGTACCTTTTGGGTTTTATTTATTCTTTCAGGTTCTTACATTAGAGATACAATATGATGTTTATACATGTGGGTCTTATTTCACTTATGAGCATGGTCTCTAGTTGCATCCATTTACCTATAAAGGCCTCAAGTTTGTCTTTTTTATAGCTAGTAATACTCCACTGTATAAAAATACCACATCTTTTTTATCCGTCTCTCAGCTGATGGGTATTTGGGTTGCTTCCAAGATTTAGCTATGACAAATTGTGCTGAAATAAATATGGGTGCACATATATCGCTGTGGTATAATGGTTTTAATTCTTCTGGGAAAATACCTGTGTTGTGACCATGCCACGGCATTATTATCATTATGCAAGGCCTGATGGCTTCCAGTATTCTAGATTATAAAATGACTAGATCAATCATTTCTGATTCTCTTCCACCCTAAAACACATGAAACATGTAGCAGATGTTCCCCATTGGTACTAAAGTCCCTCCTAATTTGCATTTGCATTTTCTACAGTTCCTGTTACCTACAAGTCACGAAAATAAAAAATGGATTCCTGAACAAATAACTCGTAAGTTTTCAACTGCACGCCATCTGAGCAGCTGTCTCCTTCCACCCCTTCCCACGTCCGGCACACCCATGCCTTGTAGCCGTGCAATACATGTTACCTACCCGTTAGTCAGCTAGTAGCATATGGACTATCAAATAGATTGTTCTGATATCCCAATGCTTCTCTTCAAATAAACCATATTTTTATTAATCATGATCTCAGAGCAGCAATTCAGAGATGCCAAGAGGAAGCCATAAAGTACTTCCATTATGTGAAAAGGGGAAAGCTTTCGACTTAAGGAAAGAAAACAAAATTGAACACCTAGGTTCTTCAAACTGCAAAAGAATTTGACCAAAGTATATGTGTTCAGGTACGGTGGGAAAAGCTTTAAATTTGTGGATGTATGAATAGAAAAAGCTTAGAGTCCAGTACTGTCTGTGGTTTCAGTTATTCATAAGAATCTGAGAATACACCTTCCACAGATAAGGGCGAGCTGTTATAAGTATGGCTATCTCCGGCATTGATTTTAGAAGGGAGAAAAGAGTGCGTTGAGCTCCCAAGGAAAAGGAAACTCTGTAGGTTGGAAACCTCTTCTAAATGCTTTCAAAGAAGATCTGATGAGCAAGTTTCCCAATATTCCTTCTCTATTCTGTTGGGCATCACTGTACTAGAACCTTGTCCAGTGAGGTGGGTCCAAGGCCAGCAACTCTGACCTCACCTACGAGCTTGTTAGAGATGCAGAGTCTCAGGCCTCCACCACAGGCTGACACGGAGGCTGCATTTTAACTGAATCCTCACATTAAAGTGTGAGATGCGCTGCTCCCTCTTGGTAAGAATATGGTAAAACACCACATACCTAATGATGAAAACAGCATTCAACTATCAAAAACAACATATGTAATAGGATACTATGATCTTTGGAGTGAGCTGCTTTTATTTTTAACAATAAAAGTGAATCTTCTACAAATCATTTAATCTTCTACAGCCTCAATTAACTCATGTATAAGATGGAGGTGACATTTATCTCACAGAAACAATCACGTATAAATGCTTAACAGTACCCGGCATAGAGAATGTATGCAGTGATTTTGTTATGATTTATTGTTAAAATTATTGCTAATATGATTCTCATCATTATTTAATCTGACTGCTGTGTTATTAAGAACTAATTAGATCAAGTTACACAGACATCTTTCTCATCTTTTCAAAACTTACAACATAAAATAAGCAATAACTATATGGACAATGGCACAAAATAGCCAGTACGTTGACAAGATAAAATATTTATTCAAATCTGTGTATGTGGGGATTTTAGTGAGCATGAACTTGGGTTTATTAGCCTGACCCACTGATTAAATAGTATTATCTGAATCATAAATGACAAAAATCAAGAAACCGCTAAGAGAGGATGAGATTTAAATCCTCACCAAACAACAACAACAAAAATATATGTCAAAGAAGAGTAAAAAATGTTGTAGCAAAGGGGCTTTATCCTTCTAGATATACTTTTTATCAAAATGTCAACAATAATGCCTAATGGAATTTTTAATGACCGATTGAAATCTGAACTGAAGTTCCTGATAAGCTCAAACCAAACATTTCACTGATGTGCCAAGCATAAGTGGCATGCTTGTTAATCCAGTCTCCCCATGAAGAGGTGTCAGAAAAGGCCTTTTACTCTTTATTAATTGAATACAAACAGACATCCATGAGAATAATCATTTAAGGGCCCTTGCCACTGCTGAGTGTGAACATAAAGAATAGAAACATAAAATACATAAAAAGCATCATTTTAGAAGTTATTTTAAAATCTTTTTAGAGCTTTCCATTCAACCCTTCATCCCCCAACACACATTACATTTAAAAATACAATTTTAAGAAAAGATTATTTATATCCCCTTCACACAACTACATGTCCTTTTGTAGATGTCAGTAATTGAGAGGTAGAATTGACTCTTTTCCTACATTCCTAACTCTGTTCCATTCTTAATTAATTTATATCAGTTGAGATGATATGTCCAAATAATCAAAATCCACTCCCAGTTGACTTTGGCAAAATTACTTCCCTGCTTTCTCAAAAGTTGCATTAAAATTAATGATATCTTTTATCTCCTTATTTGAATATTAGGAAATTTTATTAATTTAACTAAGCCAAGTAATATTCTGGTGTATAAAAGTTAATTTGAAATATGTATTTGAAAATAAAGTAGTCAGTCACTTTAGGTTTGGAATACACTTCAGTAAAATTTAATTAAAAATCCCTAGTGTATATAATGGGACAAGTTATGACCTGGAGTCTTCTATACAAACACCCTTTAACCCACTATTTACTTAGAACACTCAGAACACAACTAATATATAACTAATCTGGAAAAGCAAAGATTAGCTAGAGACCTAGTTACAGAGAGAGCTCTGAAGTTGAATTAATTTGTAAAGTAGAATACAGATGGTCCTCTGTGCCTGCAGGTTCTGCATCCAAGAATTCAACCAACTGCAAATTCAAAATACTTGAAAAATTTAATTGCATCTCTACTGAACATGCACGTACTTTTCTTATCTATCCTCATTCCTTAAACAATATAGTGAAGGGCTGGGGATATAGCTCAGTGGAATAAGCGCCTGCCTAGCAAGCTCAGGGTCCTGAGTTCGATCCCCAGTACCGTCAAAAAAAAAAAAAAAAAAAACAATACAGTGAAACAGTAGTAAACCTAGCATTTACTTTGCATTAGGTATTATAAATGATCCAGCGATAATTTAAAGTATATAAGAGGATGTTTGGATTATATGCAAATATTCTCCCATATTATAAAGGGTATTTGAGCATGTGAGGGTTCTGGTGTCTTCAGAGCATTTTGGAACCCATCCCCTAAAGATACTGAGGCAAATTTGTACAGTTCTATTTCGAGATGTCAAACTCCCTTTATGGATTTCCTCTTTGCCTTTGTTTTTTGTTTTGCTTTGCCGTTGCTCTTTAAATCAACTTTTAGTCTAGAAGTTAAGGACATGTTCTCTTTCAGCTGACTGTATTTCAACAGACTCAAAATAGTTCTTTGATCTTACAACTCCTGTTCGTCATCCCTTCACTCATCCGTTCATTCACCAGGATGATACAGTATATGCTTATTTGTTCCTAATCGCTGAAAATATGGAAAATACAAGACTGCCCCTCTGCTCTTCAGATGGTTAAATAAAATGTATTTTCATTAATAAGGGAAAAATATATTAACCAATCATGATATACTTAATGTAATTATTATATTGTTGAATGATTAAAAGTCATTGTTTCCAAGATGTAATTACTAGCTACTTGTTGAGAATTTATAATGTAGCATTCACTGTCTAGGGGACAGTAAGTAGGACAGCAGGGTGTCTGCCCTCATAACTCTGAAATCCCAGTGAAGTAGAAAAAGACGTACGCTGCTATTCACCATGCAGCAATCAAAATATAGACGTATGGGACAACATCAGGAGAGACCAGAACGAAGGTGTCAAACATCTCTTTCTAAGAGATAAAAGAATGCTTAGGTTGAAATCTATAGGATGACAACACATATTTACTACCATTATAAAATCAATAAAGGGTAACAATAATAATACAGGATTTATTTGCATATTAATATGTATAATTTTTTAAAATTATAATCTTGATGAAACACCCATGCACAAAGTTTTAGAAAGATACAAATATGTTAAATAAAGTTATTTCTGGGTGAGGGAATTACGAATACCTTCTTTGGGGTGAGACACTTTTGTTTCTACTTTCCAATTTTTTACATTTAAAATATCTTACTCTTTTAAATACAAAAACAAAGTTGTAGAATCAAAACAATTATGTTTAATTTTACATATTTATAATCTCATCCTTATTCCATCTCCTATAGAGAACAAATACTAAGAAAGATGTCCATTTTTGTGACACAAGGCAGGGATGTGGACAAACTGGAGAGATGAGAGGGCTAAATTTCTATTAATAGGTCCTACTGAGAGCCACTAAGAGGAGACAATAATATCTAGCAAAGAGGTATAGGGAAAGACAGTGGAAGGCAGAGAGGAAAAAAAGAGGAAAAAGAAAGGAGAAACACAGAGGTGAGTGTTAAACAACTAATATAAATAGTAGAGCTTTGGAGATGGGAGAATTTTCAAAGGGTGTTGCTTTATCATACATAGTGTGACCCTCCCAAAGACTTGTAAAAAATTATTTTAGAAGAACCACATTCTAGAATAGAAATAGTATGCATTTTAAATGAGGCACTTGTGAAAATAATCATTTTTCTATTAAAAATAAACAGTGTCTGCCTGGCAAGTACAAGGTCGAGAGTTCGATTCTCAGTACAATAAATAAATAAATAGGTAAAGTATCCCAGAAGCACAAAACATTAACTTTTATAATAATGAAACCAAACAACCATACACACACACACACACACACACTGACAGTAGGAAGGAGAATGTGAACAGAGATTTCATATTTTCTCATACTATAGATCATACATAGGAATCTCAGAGAAAGGTAGCTATTCTTACAGACAGCTAATGATGCCCTGAATGGCTAGAGACAACCTTACCTGTGGGAAAGAACTCAGGGAGGCCCAGCCACCATGAACAAAGCCAAATATATTATTCACTTTCTTATTGCTGGGACAAAATACCTGATACCCACAATTTAAGGGAGGAAAGGTTTATTTTGCCTCATGGTTCCAGGAGGCTCGGTGCCTGGTCAGATGATTACAAGGCAGAGCGTGCATGGGAGAAAGGCATGGCAAAGGGAAGCTGCTCACCTCCTGGCAGCCAGGAGACAGAGGAGGGAGGAGACAAGAGGCAAATATACTATCTAAAGTTATGCCTCCTGTGACCAGCCTCCTCCTACAAGGCCCCACCTTCCAACAGCACATTCAGCTCTGAATTTATCACTGGATTAATCCACTGTAAGTGTAGCATCCCCATGATCCAATCACCTTCCAAAAGCTCCACCTCTGAAACACATGAGACTTTTGAGGGACATTTCAGATCCAAACCATCATACTAGAGATCACCAGGGGTGGTGGTAACACCAAGGCGGATCTGCAAAGGTTTTGTGGGCCTGGGAAGAGGAGGGACGTTGATTTTAGAAGATAAGTAACCTTAGAAAATATTCTTACAAATACTCTTATAATCTTACAAAGTAATCTTATAAAATATTCTTGCTATGTGGCTTTATACAATATCCCAAGGAATCACCAATTACAGAGGAACAAGATGATGAAAGACCTCCTCAAGTAAAAGTGTCTTGGGAAAGCCTGCGTAGGAAGATAAAACTCTACATAAGAAGAGATTCTCATTAATACAGTCAAATTTTTCACTTTAAACATCACCAAATTACAGCATTCTTCCACTCACATCTCTCTAATTGCTCCTCATTTCACTCACAGTGGGCTAAATATTTTGCATGGTCTTGAGGCAGGTGGTAGAGAGGAGTCTGTGAAGGACTCAGGGTAAAAGAGGAAGCTAGCTCTCTGCAACTGCAGGGAGCATCCAGCTCTAACAACTAGACCACACCTGGTAAGGACAAGGGGTGCACAAGCGCTGCACGCTTGGGGGCAGTGGGGAGAGATAGTTCTCTAAACACCAGGAAGAGCATCCTGCTCTAACAACTAGGCCATACCTGAAGACACATGTGTTAAAGAATATCATAAATACCCAAAATTAACCCCCACTTAATTACAGTTGATCATAATTTCATTTGCACTGTGGTTTCCACTCCTAGTGGGCTTTGGGTGCCTTGATAATTCCACAAAGCCCATATTAGGATGAAAACTCCCCCTCCAACAAAAGGAGAAGGCTTGGCCTTGATTAGAGCAAATTGCCTTGTCAGTTCATAGGGCTTCTGCCTCCTAGTAAAACCCACATAGACTCTGACACCAGGCTCTTTGAGTGCCATGAGCTCATCTCACTGATCTCTGTTAATAAATCTATACTTTCATTTTTACTTCTGCATCTCCTGCTTAATTCTTGCTTTGGAATACCAAGAACCTAGCACCTCAGCAACCCCCAACAATAGTCCTACAAGACCTGAACCCGTGACAAGTCTGTCTGAATTTCAATTCCCATTTCTCACTCCACTCCACACCAGCTTCTTTGCTATTTCTCCCCGATGCCAAGCACAATCTTACCTTAGAGACTGTGCTTACTCTTCCCTCTGCCTAGAATTCTCTTCCATTCAATTTCCTCTTGGCTAAGGTTCCCCCTCCCACCTCAGACCTCTGCTCAGAAGTCACTTTCTGTGAGCCTTACCTTAACAACTACTTTTACAGGTGAAACCATCTTTGGCACTAATCCCACGCCATATGTTGGTTGTTTACTGTCTGTCTCCTCACTGCAAGGGCAGAGCCTTTTATTCAATAAGCACTGACATACCCCAAACTTTAGGTCACTGCTTGGTACTCCATTGTTCTCAAAAGACAGTTCTAATAAGAAACAAGTAAGAAAGGCTGCAGTTATTTTAGTTCCCAACCTTGAGTTAACTAAAAACAAATATGGTTACCTTTAAAAGGTAAGTAGGCAAACGGAGTATAAAATAAATCAAAATAATTATGAGAACTTGAAAAGTTTATTCTGGATTACTTGAAGTTATCCTATCAAATAAATATTCAAATTGTTATACAATGTCTATTATTGTCATTCTTAAGCTGTCTTCTCTATGATCTTGAATTGTGAAAGATAGTTTTTAAAGTGTTATCTAGGTTTTGTTTTCCTCACCTACGAGATAAGATTTCATGAAAAGATCATTGCAATCTCTTCTAAGGGGGGTACAATTCCATACTAATGATTTTCAGGTATTTGCACCAATATTACCTTCTAAGGCACTGCTAGGATGACTGGTCATTTGTGGTACAAAATGGCTTTTAGCTGGTATTCTCACCTTCTAAAACTTCTCTAAAAATATGAGAATGTAACTTTGTGTCTATAAATACATAAAATACAGAAAGAATTGACAAGCTTTTCTTAACTGAGAAAAATCTCTGGATTTTGGAAATCATTACAAATCATGCTAGGGTGACAAAGAAGAACTTGTTGTTAATGACAGTTCAAATAAAGCCTTCTTGAAAAATTCCATAGAGCAACATTGGCATATAGTAAGGTTGAGAGAAGAGAGGTTCCTACTGTTTTATTTCCTCCTTTAACCATTTTTCTGTAAAGAAACGTTTTCCCTCTTGTAGAACATAGTAGAGTTCATGAAAGTTCAGATTCCATCACTATTTCCTGTGTTTTACTGTTACTTTGAGAGTTTATTCTAGTCTCAGGTGCCTTCACCTAGCTTGGAAAAATGTGAAGAGATAACATGTTCCTCAATTGAGTAGCACTTATATAGCTCCTCTTAGAATCATTTTTATGTCCATTAAAGCAAAGCAAGTAACAACAGTGTTCTGTAAACTCAGCATTGCTTAAATTTCCTAAAATTATACTTTTAAATTTAATATAAAAGAAACTATGATTTCATGAACAACTTATATATATATGTACATATACATATATATATATAATATACCTTCTATATTCCTAAACCATAGAAGTGACCCAATATCAAAAAATGAGTTAAATTTTGCATATATTTCAATATTCAAATTCTTCTGTCTTTGCCATTCAATCTAACCGGGAAAAATATTTTTCTATGCACTCAAAATGTGAAGAAATACTATATTTTTCAATATGTACAATCCAAGGTTACTGCTTAATCACAGAAAATTATGTCTGTTTAATGTGTCACCATGATCTTCACCTTAATTTGCCTAGAGTGAAAAATAGGAGCTCCACACAGGACTGCTCAAATGACTTTTAAGTCCCCAGTGCTAAATCGTTTCAGAATGCAAATGGAAGTGCATTCTAGCCACATGGGCATTCAGTGAATTTCTAATGAGCAAGTGCCATTACGATGATTGCAATATATAGTGACACTATCCAGGGATGAAAAGGGTGCCCGGCACTCCACACTGGAGACCTGGCGCTGTAACCACATTCTCCACGGGGCCAATTCAAGCCTCATTTAGACTGTAAATGAGTGTATTCTAAATGAGCTTTTTTTTTTTTTCAGAATTCTTAAGTGTGCTTGATTTTCCATCAGTAACTCTTTTTTTCCCCTGGTTGGGGAATTCCAGATTAAGATTTCCAAAACCCTGGTAAGAGTCAAATGAACAAACACCCTCCTCCTCCTCTGTAAAGTACCTGAATTCTTCCTCACAGGGCCTCTCTACCACAAGGATTGGACTGGCAGAACATAAATCCCCAAAGAAAGAATTTCAAGGGGTCTCCACTTCTACATGAGAACTTCCTCACTAACTTTTTCTTAGAACAGGGATTTTAGTGGAGTACCATGGCCCAATCCTGTACTCTTAACTACCCTGGAGGCTGAGACAGGTGCACAGTAAATTCAAGACCAAACTGGGCAATTTAGCAAGAATTTGCCTCAAAATACAATTCCAGAACTAGAGAGGCAACTTAGTGGTAGAACACTTGCCTAAGAGCCATAGGCCCAGGATTAGATATATCCCCAGTATCAAAAAAAGGGAACAGATTTCTAGAATACAGAGAATGTCAAATCTTCAGTCATTTCTAACAAGGTCAGACAGGCATGCTGCTTCCTAGTAGTCTTCAGTTTTCCAGAAGTTCCAAAGTCTTTTTCTGCTATCCAGTTTGCATTTCATTCACTGTGTCTACAATGTACTGTGTTCACCCATGGAGCCCAATAAATGGAAAATATTTTCCCGTGCTTCTAAAAACATCTCCTTTTGAAGCCAACACAAACGGATGCAAAAGGATTGTACCTCAGCCGCCTATCCAGGGCCTTTCATCTGAGATGATGCAAGTGAAAGGCAAAAAGACCCCAAAGCTTCACACACCTTAGAAACACAATTTGTCATCAAAAGCTGTGATGTATGAGAGCTATGGAGAGAAGAGAGAATGCCAGTTAAGTATAACCTAGTTAAAAGCAACAGCACTGTACACGTGTATCAGTAAAGATTGGTTGCTTTATGCAATAGCAATAAAAAAAACCCAAACTATCACTATTTTACATATTTAACATGACAAAAGTATGATTTTTCTCACTCAGTCTGAGTCCACTGTGCCCCAGGATGCTGTCTATCCTGTAGGAATAGGCTCAGCTTCGTTGGCTGCTTCGAGCCATGGCATTTCCCACCGCAGGATTACTCCTCAAACCACAGCCTCAAAGGAGTGTGGGGGCAGTTCTATGTGGACAGTCAGTATCCGTGCACTGAAGCATCACATGTCACTCCCACTCACGTTCTGTTGGCCAAAGCAAGTTACAAGATCACACCAATCCTAGGGGGGCAGTAGAAGTCAAAGCAGAAACACTAGAGAATAAACCAAGTATCTGTCTCACCACAAGAAGTTCAAGAAGCCAAGTTTCCCATCAAGATAGGAAGGTGCACTGGTGCCACCCTGCCTTAACTTTGTCTTTTCTCTTCTTTACCAGTCAGTTTATGTGGAAATGTGGAAGTGTATTCTCTGTCTACAGCTCTAAAATCGGTGATGCTGTAGTTTTCAGCTTTAGTAGGTGAAAATACTGCTTTTCAGGTTAAGAAATTTGATTCTTTCCTGCAGTTTCACCTAATTTTAAATATCTGTTAACATATTTGTCACTGTTGTTAAGCAAAATTGACACTTAAAATTTCATAGTGTACTATTATGTACTTAGCCTGCTGCCTGATATCTGATGCAGTGCACTTTTGTTGTTCGTTAGCGCCAGGTGGAAAAAGTTGATATATTTAAAGAGCCCAAATCTAACATTATTGTACATTTAATTTTTAATTTTTATTTTTTTGGTACCAGCAATCGAACTCAGGACCTTGTGCTTGCCAGACAGGTGCTTGTACTACTGAGCTATGTCCCTGGCCTATTGTCATGCTAATATAGGTGGAACAGATAAGTAAAAAATTAATATTAATGGGGGCCAGGGATATAGCTCAGTGACATGGCACTTGCCTGGCAAGCTTGAGGTCCTGAGTTCAATTCCTGGTACCAAAAAAAAAAAAAGAAATTAATATTAATGGAGCAGATAAATAAATAGCTGCATAAAAGATGTAACTTAAAGTACATAAGTTAAGAGTATCTTTAATGTCAGCACAAAAAATATTTTAAATGAATTTTAATAGGTAAAACTATCCCCATTTACTACAGTGAACTAAAGAATGATTGAGTTGAGAAGTACATGGAAATAAAATCATATTCACACTTCTACTCCAAAATCTAAAATTTTTGCAGGTTTGCTAAAGTACTTAATATCCATAAATACTATGCCTGACAACAATAAGATCACCTGTAATAAAAATTTTAAATCTATCATTTTACTACAGCTAGCTAAATGAACAGACGTTTTCTAAAGTGTAATTAACAGCAACAACAAAACACTTGTACATATTTCTCTATATCACCCAGCATACTATGGTTGATTGCTTTTATTATTCCGTGAAGTCTTAGGGGATGTAAACATTATCTCATAATCAGGTTTAACATAATAAAACACTAGTTAATACAATATAAAAACATTATGTTAGTAAATCAAATTCCAAAGCATTTCCCTGTGTAATGTGATAGAAATGCTTCTAAGAATTTGAAAACTTGCATGTAGCTATGTAGTTTTTATGGCCAACAATGTTTTTAAAAAGTCACAATTCCATAAAAGGAGGCAGGGCACAGATGAAAACTAAAAGTTTGATCGGAAGGAATCATATGTTTGAATCTGCAATCAATGAACATTCGGAAAAGAGATAAAAAATAGAACATGACAAAACAAGAGAAATGTAAGCGATGCATATACCACGGATTCTTTTTTAATAATGTACAAATCCTACACTTCCTCATGGGTGTTTATTCTTTTGCGCCGGCCACACTCTGAGGTAAATGTGTTCATTCTAGAAGCCACAGTTTCTCAGACTGACTTTGGAAAATCTCAAGCGCAGTGGAGGCAGTGTTGCTGCTGGACGTGCAGATCTCACCCTTCGCTCGGCCCTGGTCCGTGGTATTGAGAAGGACAGCACTAAGCTGGAGCTCAAGGAAACAAGGTAGATCAGAAACACAGAGGCTTCGGAGAAATGCCTTCATGAGAAATAGACAAAGTTCCCAGGACGTTTTAACCTAGGAAAGAAAAGCCACAGGAATTACATGTCAGCTTCCTGAAAATATTTGGAGAGTTATATCGTATAAAGGGGACTTGATTTATCCTCTGTATTTTAAAAAGATAGACTAGAATAGGAATATGGACAAATATAAGAATATTTATAACCACTATAATTGACCACAAGGGTATTATTTGGTGGCAAATTTCCCTTTGTAGAACGCATTAAAGCCATCAGATAACTCTCCTGGGAAGCACACACAGAACATTAATATTGATTGGGAAGACATGAAATAAACGCCAGCACCCTTTCTGAAGCTGCAATCATTATAATGTACACATGTAGGGTTCTCACACATTTCTTAGATACAAATTTGCTTTGAAGTAAAAATACTACATAGTCAAACCTGACGGTTTAAGTAAGGAACCAAACCGAGTCCCATGGACAAAAATTTTATCCTTTCTTTCACTTTTCCCTAAACGAAGTAAGGCCTTAAATTAATGAACTAATATTCACATACTGCTTTAAATTGCCTCTGAGTAGAAGACCCAAAATGCTTTTTGTGCTACTTGTATTGACTTTCTTGATGTGTGGTATTTTTAAAATATAAGATCATTTTTACCATACAGATATTAAACATTTAAAAATCAAGGTAGGGATGAAAAAGTTTAGTCTCACTGGTCTAGTATAACTATTGCTATTACTTTGATTTGTCACTTTATATTTTCCTTTTGCATGCAGTTTTCCTCCACAGTCCCCTATCATTATTCCTGACAGCTGTTTTCCTTTTTTAATTTTTATCAGCACATGTCTGCTGCGCATAACGTTTCCATTTGTCTTAAGGTGTAGGTACATGTAGTTAACATCATAATTCTCTTTATTTCCCTTCCCCTTCCTTCCCCGTCTCCACACCCCATCTCTAGGTCTCCTTCCCATTTGCAAAAGATTATCTCCCACGAGCTGTTTTCTAAAAAGTCATTGCAAACATTCATTTAGCAAATATGGAACCATTGCTCCCAGGAGAAACACAAGGTTAGGGTCCTATGATGTTTCGAACGTCTTCATCAACATTGTTTAATGTGTGTTTCTGTGTAAAACCACCTTATTTAATATACACTGTTGACTGATTCATGAACATTGAACTCACAGCAGCACTGTCACTCGCGCCTGGACAAAGCTCATTCTACACGTTATCAGGAACATCACAGCCTTTCTGTGCTTAGGAGCACTAGACAGCCCGTCAGTGCTGCACTTTGGGGCCACATTAGACAATGAAATCACCCATAAAAAGCCTCCAAAATGCAAGCAACTTGGTGTTAGGTAGACTGTGAGAAGGACCCTTCTTTATTGTTTTAGAGGTGAAACAGGAAAGTAGTACCACCTCCTTGGACCTATGTTAGGAATGTACATGTGTCTTATTTACGTTTCTCTCTCTGGCTGCTTAGGCAAAATGCCCAAAGTTAAAGGAGCAAAGGATTATTTAGCTCACAGTTTATAGAGGTTTCCATCCATAATCAGCTGGCCCCAAGGCAGGGTGGCGCACGGCAGAGGGGCAACAGCTCATGGCAGCAAGACAGCAAAGGCAACAATGGAGAGGGAGAAAGAGAGGTCGGGGAGAGAAGAGCCTCTTTCTGTCCTTTATACTGTATTGAATCTACTGGGATTAGGGTGGTGCAAATCCAGTTGCATGATTTGCAAATATTTTCTCTATTTCATAGATGCCCATTCTGTTGTTGTCTTTGTGTCCCTGCAGAGGCATTTAAATTTGATGTCAGCCCATTTGCCTGCTGTGGCTTTTTTTTTTTCTGTAGTTTTTGGGTCAAATTCAAAAACTACTAGTGTCAAGGGTATTTTATGGCGCTTTATCCTCATGTTTTCTTTTCGCAATTTTATACTTTCGGACCACACATTTAAGACTTTCATCCATTTTGACTTGGCTTTAGGATGTGGTGTGAGATAGGGGCCCAGGTCTATTGTACACACGTAGATATCCAGTTTTCCCAGTACCATTTATTCAAGAGCATGTTTTTGTCAACTTTGTCAAATATCATTTGGCTATAAATAGGTAGAGTTACTTGTTATGCTCGCTATATTCTATGCATTGATGTATATTTCTGTTTTAATGCCAGCATCATGCTGTTTTGATCCCTCCCGCTCAGTTGTGTATTTTGGAGGTACCATATTGTGATGCCCCCAGCTTAATTTTTTTTTTGCTCAAAATTGCTTCAGCCATCCAGAGACTTTTGCAGTTCCATATGAATTTTTAAATTTTCTATTTTATGAATTTTAAGATCGTATTTCTATTTTCTATTTATTTTTGTCTTCCTCATTATCTTTCATCAATATTTCACTGTTTTGTTTTGTTTTGCTTTGTTTTTGTTTGTGGTGTTGGTGACTGAGTCTGAGGCTATGCAATTGTTTCACTGGTGAGTCACACCCTTGTCCTCATGAATCAATATTTTAAAGTTCTCAGTCTAGGAATCTTTTGTCTCCTTGTTTAAAGTTATTTTTAAGGTTTTTACTTTTGTTTTTCTAATAGCTATTTCTTTTGCAGATAGGTTCACTGTTAAAGTATAGAAATGCTAATGACATTGTAAATTTGGTATCCTGCAACTTTACTGAACTTGTTTCTCAGTTCTAACAATTCATTGGTTGAATCTTGAGGGTTTTCAATATATAAGATCTTGTTATCTGCAAACCCAGATAATTTTATTTCTCTTTTTCCAATTTGAATGGCTTTTATTCCTTTCTCTTGCCTGGTTACTCTGCCTCGAGCAATTCTTGTACTTTGCTGAGCAGAAGTGGCAACAGCCCTCCCTGTCTTATGAAATATCTTATGTACTGTCCTGAGTATCTATCTGCTATGCCACCTGTAAAATTCTTTAGGGGGACCTGTGCCTTTTACTTTTCCTATCCAAGCTCAACATTACTAGGTGTTTAATGGGTATGATCTTCTAAAATATAAATGAACTATCAGCCTAGACTAAGATTATACTAAGAGTTGCAGTAATGGAGGGGTTGTTCTGTCACAACTCTGTCTTACCTCAACATTATACTTCTTCCTCCAAACAGCAGACAAAGCTTTTCCTTCAGAATAGAATTCCATGTTATCAATCCCATTTTTATTAAAATTCGAGTTTTGAAAATTGTAAAATAATTTTTTCTAATAACCTACAAATTCCTGTTTTATAAAATGCAAGTCTGTTTTATTTACCACTTTATTCATGGTATTTAATTGAATACCTCATCCAAGTAAACTTGCAAAAGAACTTTTGTTGAATTACTTGTGTTTATAATTAGAACTCATTATTACTTTTAATATTTGTACTATTATATGCTTTTTCTCACACTGTTTATGAGCCTTATATATTATGTCCTACATGCAAACACTTTTCCCTAGAGAAGTACAAAGTTTAAAGCACCTACTATCATAAAATATTATACACTGCTCAAATGAAGAAATATTGGCAATTGATTATTGATGTATTTATTTTCAAAAACTCACATGCAAAAGCAAAACAAGCACACCCATGCACCAACATCACTGTGTAAAAGACATTTAGATTTTGCTCTTTTCATCCTTCCCTCTCTGCGTGTTTATATAAACTTTTAAAATGCATAATAAAAGACAAAGCCAGTTTGTGCACAATATTTAATCTCACACAAGTGTGAAGCTTTGCTTTCATTTAGCAGATGAGGAGCTGTGTACTTACAGAGATAGTGCAATTTGCCCAAGGTCACATACATAGCTAGGATATGAGTGAGTTAAGGATTTAAGCTTGAACTAAGATCTCTCCAGCTACAGCATCTAGCCCACATCACTTCTACCACACAACTCTGGTACTGTCAGGACTTCAGCCTTGCCACTGGAAGTTTATGCAAGTTGAGACACTGATGAATATTGTTTAAGGCTGCTTTTCCTCTTCCTATGATGTATTATTAAATGCTGAATAAACATGCATAGGCTAAAATGTGGAAGCCTTGTAAAAATCTGAACGATATCATCCAAAAGTCACACACGTCTTTTAAGAAGCTGCATAGAGCATGAAAGTTCTGACTAATCTATTATTTGCAATTCATTACTAAAAGGCAAAATTATATTTTAGAAGCTCCACTTCATAGGAGTAGTTGTCCAAAAATGTTTTAAATCCTATGCTTTTAACACTTTTGTAAGCATAGGCAGGAAACAGCTTGGTTATGAAATTTTCAGACAGCTCTCCCAACTCCATCTATACACATAGTTAGCTGTTTTAAAACAAATGGATCTCACAGGAGAATTGGCATGAAACCATCCCCTGTTCTCAAACACATTGTGCATGCTTTGTACACTTTTTGTTACAACACAACTTATTTTCTACAGGCTGCATCGGGGTGCTCATTTCCTTCCACTTCCTTCCTAACTTACCCAGGATGATAACAATCATTAGAGGCTCGCTCTGCTGCTCCACGGTTTGCCATCGTTGCCACGATCAGGGAACTACACACACACCCCGTCACTTACACGCAGCTCATAGGTCTGGTAAAGAAAGGCACGACACAGCTGAAACTTAGGAATGCTTATTGAAGTGGAAAACCTACCCTGTAGCACGAGCACACTGTTTACTGGATGATTATCGTGATCTTCACCGCCTACTATTCACGTGGAAGATGATGACTGTAAGGGCTAAGGGGGGGCTTAGCAGAACAGCCCACGCTTAGGCTGGATAAGACCCTAGGGCTCTACATTCAGTCCACGCGCACGCACGCACGCACACACACACACACACACACACAGAGGCAAAACAAACACAAATAACGTCTGTGTAATTACAGTATAAGTAGCCTGACTAGGACATCTCAACTTACTGAGACATACACAAGCAACAATTTTAATTTGCTAATAACATCTACCAACCCTGCTCTGCGGACACTTTCTCAACAGGCTAACTTGTGGACATCTGTGTGATTCCATAATTTTCCAATTATTTATAATAGTTAAGACATCCTAGTTTGGGAAAAATAAGGCATTTTCTTCACTTCAAAAGTCAACTTATTTCATGGCCCCTGATGGCAAAACATCTGACCTCAATAGCTTTCCTGGGCCCTAGAGGTCCCACATGAGACAGGGCTAAAACATCTGGCCCCCACAACTTTCTACAGCCTGTCCGCACCAGGCAGCCCCAGATCACAGGGCCTTTTTGCTCTAACACAGTACCGTCTGCTGTTTCTTCTCCTTGGAACATGATTTTTTTCAAGGGCCACTTGCAGCCTTCCCTCACCTTAGCTGTGCTACCAGTGTGCTCCTCCTCAGTGCTTTATCTCAGCTTCTAGTGTCAGCAGAGGAGAGCCAAAGCCCTGCAGGCTCAGCGAACATCTGACTAACAGGGAAAAATATGTTTACCTGTCTTTGCCACATAGAGGCTTATGACAATAGCCTTCCAACTTCCAAAGAACAACATCCCACTTTCCACCCCCTAAGAAGAAATCCTTTTTACCACTCCTTGAATTTCACTCCTTGCATTTAGTTTTTAATTGCTGCCATAACAAATTACAACAAACTTATCTACTTAGAGCAACACAAGTGTATTGTCTTACAGTTCTGAAGGCAAAAAGTCTGAAATTGGTCTCATCAAGTTGTCATCCCAGCTGTTTTCTTCCTGAAAAATGTAGGGGAAACTCCAGACCTTGGCTTTCCCAGGTGTTAGAGCCTGTCTGTATTATTGACCGTGGCCCTCCTTTGGTTAGATGTAGCTTTCCTCAACCACATCTTTGTCCCTCCTGTATCTCTCATATAAGAACATTTTGACTGCCTTGGGCCAACTTGGATAACCCAGGATAAACTCCCCTCTCAAGATTCATAAGGTATCCCAACCACAATGGCACTTCTGCCATATGTATTAGTGACTTCTCCTTGGTTGGAAAAAATACCTCAAACGTGCAACTGAAAAGAGGAAAGGTATGTTTGGGCTCCTTGTTATAGAAGATTAAATCCTTGCATAGTTGACTAGCTCCAAGGCAGAAAAGACACAGTGGAAAAACCTGCTCAACCTGTGGAATCCAGGAAACAGAGAAAAAAGGGAGGACCTGGGGGCAAGAACACACCTTTCCAGGTCATGCTGTCAGTGACCGACCCCTGCAACCAGGGCCCATCTCCTAACAGTGGATCAATCTGCTCATAAGTATAGCACCCCTATGATCTAATAACCTTTTAAAGCCTCACCTCTGAAGGCATGAAACTTTTGCAGGACATTTTAGATCTAAGCCACAACATTGTGTCACTGGTTGCCTTAAGGCTCATACCCATCCTACTATGCAATATGCATTTAGATCATCTGTAAGAGTTGCTGAAGGTTTCATACTTCCAGCACTGCCTGGAAGTCTCAGTCCAAAGTCTCCTCTGAGACTCAGAACAAACTCTTACCTGTGAGCCTCCGTAAAAATCAGAAAGTTGAATGTTTCTACCATTCAATGGCTCAACTTAAATGTTCCAATTTCAATAGGAGTATTGGAGTGATAGAAAGGAATGAGGCCAAAACAAGACCAAAAGCTCCCAGGGCAGAGATTAAATTCTGTCATTCTGTGTCTAGCAACTGGGGCAGGCCAGTCAGAATTGAGCTTCAAATGGGTTGAGAAGTCCCACTCCTATGGCCTTGCTGGTTGCAGCCTACCTAGTCTCTCCCTTTGTCTGTCTCCACTCACTGCCTGCAGCATTTTTTCACAGACCTTTCAGGTTCTTGGTATCTCAGACTTTTGTGGCCCTGCACTGAAGCTTTGGCATCTCTCTCAAAGCTGCTAGAGTCACTTTCTCAGGGGCGTCTAGCCAGGACAATGACTGTCACACAGCTTTAGCAGGCCTCCCAGGCCTTTTTGTGAAATCTGTGTAGAAGCCTCCATGATTTCATAACTCTTCTGTTTTCCATGTCTAAAAAAATTACATGGTCGATGCCAGAGTCTGACACCAGCTCAAGCAGTATCCTGGCCCCTGAGGACCATGACTGCAGTGCCCTTTGAGTACCTAGATGGCTGAAGTTGGGTATCCATTTCCTCAGGAAGCACTGAATGAGCAGGGCACCTTAAGGCTATCTTCTTAAAGCAAAGTCTTTCAAAGGAGTTTATATTTTACATCGTTTATGCCCTAAAATGGCCATTATCTGAGATGCCTTCAAGACAATTGCCCCAGTGCAAAGTATTTGGCCTTTTTAAAACACTACTAATCTTTTCGTCTACCACACTTCTCTTGGGCCCAGCTTTATGCATGCTTCCTGTTTGACCAAGCTGCTTTTGGTTCCTGATTTTTCACCATAGATCAGACTAAAAGCAAAGAGTGATGTCCATGCCATGGTTTGAACATTTGGCTACACTGAAATCTCATCTACCAGATTAGTCTCAGATTATGCACAACGCGTAGGCAATTTCTTATCAGAATGAAGCATGCATGGCCCCTAGTCCAGTATTTAATAGAGTATTCATTCACAATTGAAACTTTGTGAGCCAGACCCTTACTCTCCACATTTTCTATCAGCTCCCACCAGAATGACCCATCTATTCTTATGTTATTCTAGGGCTTTTTCAGTCTGTCTCTGTAAACCTTTCCAAAATCTTCCCACAAATTAATTGCAAAAACTTCTGATCACATGGTCAGATACAATTACAATAACGCCATCCACCAGTGCTAATTTTATCTATTAGTTATTATTCTGTCACTTGTACAGAACATCAGACAATAGTAACTTAAAGAGAGAGAGTTTTTGCTGCATCCCATGCAGTTCCTGATGTTCCCAGGGTGAAGATGATGAGAGGATAGAGAAAAAGAAGGATAAAAGTGAGAATACAAAAAATAGGCCACATGGAGCCCTGTATCCTGGTGGGAAGGAAGGAAGGGAGAAGGCGGAAGAGGAGAAGGAGGAAAGAGCTCCAATGGCTGCAGAACATTTATACACTTGGAAGGCTGAAAATCACATGAAATCTCTCCCCCTAATAGCTTTTCTGAGGTGTGCTGTGTACTTGAGACAAGTAGTTTATATGTGACTTACCTCAGGTGCTGTGTTCTTGAGGCCTTGATGCAGCTCCAGCTTCAGCTGCTCCCCACAAGTTTTAGTTTGGTTCACAATTTTAGAAGGTTCGGTCTACAGACACCTGACTCCAAAGCAGAAAAGCATGGTAGAAGGGTACAATAGAAGAAAACTATGAAGGGCTGGGGATATAGCTCAGTGGAATAAGCGCCTGCCTAGCAAGCGCAGGGTCCTGAGTTCGATCCCCAGTACCGCAAAAAAAAGAGCAAACATCTTTAAGAAAACTATGAAAACTCAGAAGCCAGAAAAGAGAGAGAGAGAGGAGGGATGTGGGGCAGGAACACACTCTTCCAAATCATTCTCCCTTTGACCCACTTTGAACCAGGCTCTGCCTTTTAATGCCACATTCACCTACTGAAGTCAGTAATGGATTAATTCACTGATGTGCATAGCACTCCATAATCTAATCACCTTCCGAAAGTACCGCCTCTGAACACATGGAACTTTTGGAGGACACTGTAGATCTAAACCATAAGAACCATGATAAAAGAGATATTTAGAAGTTCTGAGGATTAAATATGAACATGCAGAGGCTAAGCAACAATGTGGGAAGGACAAAAACAGGTACCCCAGCAATAGCTCCAACTGAGACACCAGCCAACCTCCAAACCATGAGGAAATGTGCCTTTGAGTTATTGCAGCCATGAAGCTAGTCCAGTAAATGCTGAGAACACATTTAAACTGTATCTATAAATCTTTTTCCAAATTACAGATATATATACAAAGTAAATGTTCACACTACTTAATCTCCTAAAGATCTGGGCCATTTATCCAGCAGCAGATAATTAAGACACTTGCCTATTTTGCATGGCATACCCACAAGGTGGAAAGGGTGATCGTCTGACCCACATCAGATCATATGCTGTGGAGAAGGAAGCCTCCATTGTCATATGTTGCTGGTATTTAAGGGGCTGTCTGTTGGTGAATTTTCCATTCACTACCTTGACTAGTTCCAATGAGACCTCAAAACATCAACAGGATCCAGCAACCTAGAAGTAAGTCCCTGGTGACTGGGGGAGATATTTTAGTGAAGAGATGAATGAGGAAGCCAAAGGTGAGAGCTGAGTATGAAGAAAGAAATCAAGAGTTTCAATGACTTCTAATAACTTGCCTGTAGAGCATGACAAGAAAAGAGAGTGGAAGTTTAGGGTTTGGTTTTGTTTGTGTTTGTATATGTTGATAGGGAAGAACTAGTCTATTTAAAGCCAAATGGAAAAATCTAGCTGGGAGAGAACTTGAAAGCAAAAGGGGAAAGTGCATACGTGTAGAGCTGGAGAACAGCAATTCCTCTTAATTAATCTTAGAGAGAAGAGGCAACTTTTTATTTCTGTGAGAGAAAGGAAGGGCATCCGGGTATATACATAAGAGGTTTGTACATTTCATATTAAAATATAAGATTTCTTTCTCTCTGCAAAGTGGGGAGGGACAAGCTTAAATGCTGACTGAGGTAGAGAAGAAGTTTCCAGTCAAGGACTGGGGATGGTTTGGGGGCAGTACCATTTCTTCATGTCCTTCTCCTATATTTCTGACAGTCTTCCACCCTAGCACAAATCTAAAACCAGGGCACCTGAATTTATCTGAAAGAACTCCAAGTTGTTCCTCCTACCACTGGGAGAAACCCTTCTCCTTCATTCACAATTCTATGTCAGCCTCAAGTCCTCCTAATCCAGTGTGTTGAGACTTTCATAGGGTACCTAAACCCCTTCCCTTCCCACAGACACCCAATGACTACATCTTTTTAACTCAGAGCAGCAGCCTTCCCTAGCTCTCAGATAATGCTTCCCTTAAGTAGGGAAACACCCTGATATGATAGATAGAGGTGGCTATATTTGCATTAAGCAATAAAGTCCTTGAAGAACAGACATCGTGTCCTTTTCACTTTGTATCCTGGTACTTAGCAGATTCACAGTTGTCTATTGAAATATTCATTAGCTGTCTTTAATTCTAAATCATTAACTCTCTAAATCCTAAAATCCATCCCTTTCATGACTGATTGAAACGTGGCCATTTTCCATTTTTACAAATAATGCCAAGGAAGTAGAACAGGTATTAATAACAGATAAACTATGAAGACTATTCATCTTCTGTCACCCTTTGGTGATGTAGTCGAAGCCAGACCAACTGTATGATAACACAGATGAAGAGACAGACTTGAAATGACAGAGCTCCGGGTTGGAATCTCAGATTTGAAATTACTCTTAGCATGTTTCTTCACATGGCCTACGCTGCATTTCTTAATCTATAAAATAAGGAAAGCACTGCACATATTTCAGGGTTACTGTGAGGATAACAGGAAGAAAGATTCATAAAATGTCCAGTATTTAGTAGACCCTTTATAAATCATAGCTATTAGCACTCATTCCACAAACATCTACTGACAACCAGTAGGACTCATGTCAGTGTAAAGTCCGCTATTAAGAAAGGATTTTTAGGGGCTGGGGATATAGCTCAGTAGAATAAGTGCCTGTCTGGTAAGCACAAAGTCCTGAGTTCCATCACTGGTACCACAAAAAAAAAAAAAAAAAAAAAAAAAAAAAA